>JAQZBX010086903.1:0-12928 GCA_029593785.1 Cabassous unicinctus
TTTAACTGTTCAGATTTTCTCATGGCATCTGCACCTGTTTCTTGCCCTGCACATAAGGTACAACTTTTAAGATGGTCCTTTCATGTGCAACTGTTTCACCTCCAGCAGAAGATTTTCTTTTCCTCTATTCCTTCTCCAGGAGTCCTGGGCTGTTCTCTTTTTTGTGTGTATATTTTCCTCTCCTTCAGCTTTGCTCAACTGCTTTCCATACTCAGTACCCCCCTTTTCATTAATGCTTTTGGTCGTGGGGCCCACCCTGCCTTACATCAGTTCAATTTTCCCTTTTTTCCATGAGTCTTTTCTACCTCTGGTAACTTCCTTATTAGGGTATCCCACCCCAGGAAGCCAGATGGGATCAGTGTTCAAAAACACCTCTTTTCTTGTTGAGGTGCTCTAGTAATTAGGAACTGGTTTGGGTGTGTGAACCACTTGCCAGCAGTTCTGCCACATTATGTCTTTTGTTCCTGGGGATTTTTTATATGCATGTGCTCACTGACTG
Source organism: Cabassous unicinctus (assembly GCA_029593785.1). Taxonomy (NCBI): domain Eukaryota; kingdom Metazoa; phylum Chordata; class Mammalia; order Cingulata; family Chlamyphoridae; genus Cabassous; species Cabassous unicinctus. Next base: position 500 of record JAQZBX010086903.1, read on the forward strand.
CTTGGGCTCTGCCCGGTGCCTTTGTGGTCTTGGGTCCCATGTTTAAATGTGTGTGGGATTCTAAATTGCTGCTGTGAGTGACTCTGTAGTCCACAACCATGGCAGGAGGAGCCTAGGTGTGAGCTCTGCCTCTGTGTGACTCTTAAGTCACGTGAGGCCAAGTAAGAGGAGGGGATCCAAACTGGCAAGTGTGAGTCACAGATCTCTTACCTTATTTTTAATGTTTTTTCTTGCTTCAGTTCAGCATTTGTGTAGTCTTCTCCAGTCTTTCTCATCTTCCTGAGTTCCAAGCAATTGGGAATTGCCCTTTTATTAGTTGTTTCTGAGGAAAAACTTTTCTGGGGATATCCTATGCTGCCATCTTGATGATATCACCAGAGTACTCTTTCTACTTTTATTAATGTAAGAATTTACAGCTTTAAGTTTCTCACTGAGCACTACCTTTGCTGCATCCCATAAGTCTGGGTATGTTGGGTTTTCATTTTCATTCATCTGAGGATATTTCCTATTTTCCCTCAAGATTTCTTCCATGACACTTTGGTTGTTGAAGAGTACATTTTTAAATTTCCACATAATTGTGAATTTTCTTTCTCCCTTTGTTATTTCTAGCTTTATTTCATTGTGGTTGAGGAAGAGACTTTGTATTATTTCAATCTTTTAAAATCTATTGAATCTAGTTTGTGACCAAAGATATGGTCTATCCTAGGGAATGATCTGTGTGCACCTCAGAAGAATGTGTCTTCTGCTGTTTTGGGGTGCAGTGCTTTATATATGTTTGTTGAGGCTAGTTGTTTCATAGTATTGTTCAGGTCCTCTATTTCCTTATTGATCTTATGTGTTACTGCTTTATCCATTATTGAAAGTGGTGTATTAAAGTTTCCTACTATTAATGTAGAACTATTTCTCCCTTCAAATTTGTCAATATTTGCTTCACATATTTTTGGGCTCTCTTACTAATTGTATATATGTAGATAATTGTTGTATCCTCCTGATGAATTGACCTTTTTATCAATATAAAGAATCCTTCTTTGTCTCTTTTAACAGTTTTTACTTAAAGTCTATTTTGTCTGATAGTTGAATAGCCACACCCCTGATTTATTTTTATTGCTATTTGCTTAGTATATTTTTCCATCCATTCACTTTCAGCTTACTTGTGTCTCTGAATTTAATGTGAGTCTCTTGTAAACAACAGATAGTTCGGTCATGCTTTCTTCTTCATTCTGCCAAACTCTGCCCTTTGACTAGAGAGTTTAACCCATTTACACTTAAGGTCACTACTTATAATGCAGGACCTACTACTTGTTTACTATTTGCTATTTTTTTAAGTCATCCACCTTTCTTGTCCCTCAATTCTGCCATTACTAGCTATTTTTGTATTTAATCTTTTGTAGTGAACCTTTTAGAATCCTTTCTCATTTCCTTCTGTGCATATTTTTCTGATATTACCATGGGTTTAATTTTAACACCATAAATCTTTAAAAATCTAATGATTTCATATCAACTTTATTTCAACTTAACACCAATGTGTCAACTTAACTTCAATATAGGGACACAAACTATGTCCCTCTATACCTCTGTCCCCTAACCTTTATCTTACTCTTGACACAAATTACCTATTTATACATTATGAATACAAAATTACTTTATCATTACTGATATGCATTTTCATTTTAAATTCTGTAAGAGGTAAAAATTGGAATTATATACTAAACATACAATACCACTGGCATTTATACTTACCCATGTCATTACCTGTAATGGAGATCTTTATTTCTTCATAGGACTTCAATCTACTCTCTAGTATCCTTACCTTTCAACTTATAGTGGTAATAAACCCCCTCACCTTTTGTTTATCTGGGAATGTCTTAATCTCACTCTCATTTTTGAAGGGCAGTTTTACCAGATATAGTATGCTTGGTTGGTTTTCTTATTATTATTTCAGCATTTTGAATATGTTGTCACACTGTCTTCTTGCCTCCATGGTTTCTGATGAGAAACTGACACATTTTTATTGAAGCTCCATTGTGCATGACACATTGCTTCTCTCTTGTGGCTTTCAGGATTCTTTGGCATTCAACAGTTTAATTATAATGTGTGTCTATTTGAGTTTACCTTGTTTGGAGTTCATTGTGCTTCTTGGGTGAGTATATTCATGTCTTTCCTTAAAATTTGTAAGTTTCCAGCAACTATTTCTTCGAATATTCTTTCTGCTCTTCTCTCTTTCTTCTCATTCTATGTCTCCCATATGTGTATATTGGTACACTTGATGGTGTCCCACAGGTATCACTGCTCTTCAGTTTTCTTCATTCTTTTTTTCTTTTTGTTCCTCAGACTGAATAATTTTACTTGTCTTATCTTCAAATTCACTGATTCTTTCTCCTGCTAGTTCCAATGTGCTGTTTGACTCCTCTACATAATATTTTATTTCTCTTACTGTGGTCTTCTGCTCTGTTTGGTTACTTTTATGATTTCTATCTATTTATTGATATTCTTTTTTTGTTTTCTCTCATTTTCCTAATTTCCTTTTGTTATTTTTGTTTTCCTCTAGCTCTTGAGCATAATTAGAGCAATTTTGTAAAAGTCTTTGCCTAGTATGCCCAAGGTCTGATCCTCCACATTGACAGTTTCTACTGCTTTACCTCACTCTTTTGCCTAGGGCATTATTTCCTGTTTCTTTGCATGCTTTATAATCTTTGTTGCACAGTGGACAGTTTGGTATTTTAAAGTGTTATCTCTAGAATTTAGTTATTGAGGTGTATGTTCTTTAATCTTATGCCCAGCTAGTGTTATGACAAAGACTACCTTGAATGATAAGAATGTTTTGAAATTGCCTTCTTCTTGACTCAGAATGGGGAAACAGAATCCTGTGGCTTGTAACTCTACCATCTGGGTCCTTCTACAATTGACATCTTAGCTTAAAACAAGCTAGTTAAGCTTTATACAACTTAATTTTAATAGCATACAAAAAATATTGCTACAATGTTTGTCCTTTCCCTCTACTTTACTTTGTGTGATTAATGTCATACAAACCACATCTTTATAAATTTTAATCATATCCATATAGTTTTATCAAAATGTCCATTACATGATTTAGAATAAAAGATTTATAAACAAAAATATGTTGGTATAGGTGTTTATATTTACTCATTAGTTACATTTACTGGTCCTCTATATGTAGATTGGTGTTATTTTCTAGTGTCCTTTTGCTTCAGCCTGAAGGATTTCCTGAGTCCTTCTAGGGTATGTCTGCTACTAACAAATTTTTTAAATGTGCTATGGATATATCATTCCCATATTTTCCTTTTAAGTTTTTTGGCCAGCTTCTTGTTTGGCACACCTGGTGTCACTGCTTCAGACAGCTGTGAAGTTAAACAATCACTGCTTATTTTTTCCTACAAATAAACTAGAGATAGGGCTCTTCCCACTGAAGGAGTTTGAATCAGGTCAGAAAAAAGCAAGCCCTCAAAAGGGGCATTTCCACGGCTTTTCCATACAGGTAAAATAGTGACTTTTCTCTGAAGACCGGGTTTTTTGGTGTGTCCCAAATCTCTTCTGCTCCCTTTAGTGACTGCTGTGCTCTTGGTTTTCATAGCTACTGTGGTCCTAAGGCTGATGGTTTTCAAGATTACCATAGAACTGGGCAAGCGAGTGGAAACAGGGTGAGTTAAAGTGCCAAAAAGCTTGCTGTTCTTGCAAAGATTCAGCCAGTTTTCTTAACTAATGCCCCTCAGATTGTTATAGGCCTTTGGTTAATTTCTAGAACTTGGGAAAAGTTGATTTTGACATTTTTGCCAGTGTTCTCATTGTTTTGATGGAAGAACAGATTTTCAGAGGTCCTTATTCCACCATTCCAGAAGTGTTTCCATCGTATTTACTCTATGTTCTTTTGTCTCTTCTTCCTTGTGCTCACATTGTCTTCACAAATGGAAACACAAAGGTTTTAATCAGATATGATTTTAGAAGAAAATGATTTACTGCATGGAGGTATTCAGTTCCCTTAGAAACCTCCAAGATAAGGGTATATTCAAATCTTCTAGAGCAGCTGCCAGAGATGGAGTCAAATTCTTTGACCTGAAAATAAAATGATAGCAATGAAAGAAGGCTAATTGACATTTGACTAAAAATGTAGTTTTGATAAAATTACATAGGTGATAAAAATGTTTTTTAAGGGTGTGGCACTATGCCATCAATGATGTAATATCTAATAGGCATTTTGCTCTCTGGCACTAAGATGATTGTTAATAAGAAATAAATATTAAAATGTAATGTTAAAATTATCAAGAGCAATTAGCATTAATTGTATATCTGTCTCTGAAGCAATTAAGAAATGACTCATACCTAAAGAGCACACACAGGTTTCTCCCCACTTGCTCTTGCCAGCGCCCCCTTCACTAGTAGCTCTTCCGAAGCCTGCTTTGCTGTTCACCTGTTTTTATTTTCTTCCCAAACAGTAACTGGCCTCGGCTCAGATGCCGTGATCTGCTATCTCACAGCCATTTTTCTGAACATAAGCAGCTTGCATTTAAAACTCTCTAGCTCATCTGTCTTCATTTGAAGACTGGGTTAAAAAATAAAATTAATGATTGCTATCAGGGAGAAGACGAGCAGCATCTTTGGTGAAAAGTAGATCTGCCACGTTTAGCCAAGGCTGACATCTTTCACTGGCTGGAAATGGCTGGATATACTTGTAAACATTATTAAAAATAATAACTTAATGTTTCCTTCCTGTGACTCGCTAGCATTAGCAAGGTAGTTCCAATTAGTATTTCCTCCGAGTGAGGTAGGCCTTTTACTTCGTTTCATTTAAAAGGGGATTTGTTTTCTAATTTTTACTTCTGCTGTTGTCAATAGTAGAAGAGAGTTGAATGACGGCCGCCTGCCTCCCATCACTTCCATTTTGCAAAGCCACGGCAAAGGAATATGCATCTTTGATTTTATTTGTTTTAGCTCTGCTTGCTCAGTGAAAGAGAAGACACATTTACATCCTAGCGATCTGGATGGTGTTGCACAGAGTTTTAAAATACAAGTAAATCACATCAAGAGACTAAATCATTTTGGAGGATTTCAAGGGTGAAAGCAAATAATCCAATGATAAATTAACATTAATGGTTTGGAATAGGATGTTTTTCCTTGGAAAACTCAGCTTCTAGTCCTTTCAGACAATATAGCCAGAAGGAAGAAAAGGGGAAAAGGAAACAGGGAAGGATGGGGGAAAGGGAGGGAGAGTAGGGACAAGCAGGCACCTCTACTGCTCAGGTGCTTTTCCTCTGGGTGATTGGATGTACTTGTTGGGATTCCTTCCATTTTAGTGAATATCTCTTTAATAGACTCATCTTGCTTTATTAAAGTCAAAATATGTTTTTAAATGCTAAGTGATACACGCATTATTGCAAATGCAAAGCTGCAAAATGTGTTTGGCAGCCTCAAGGTAATAATTTCTTCCAATTTCAACACAAAGTTTGTGAATATTTCAATTGATTATGTTGGGGCGATCCACTAGTCATTTAATCATATTAACATATAACTTGCATATTCAACATCATCCCACTTGCCTGCTTATCTTATACCACAGAAAGCCGCACAAGGCAACAGTTGCACACACTCGCACACGCACTTACAGTCATTTCCTGTGGTAGGCTTTTAACCAAAGTTCTATTTAATGTCTGAGCTTTGCAAATTACTGTCTGTATGAATTGACGTAACGGAACTTTTTAATAGCATAACAGAGCAAATCATTATGCAGAAGATAGGAGGTATTATTTACAACATTAATTAAGTCCAGGAAAGAAAAAGGACCATATAAATCCACTTCACTTTAAGTGCTTTTGCTTAGGAACCATATCTTGTTCTTATTTTGAAATTCAGGTAGAGGAAGGCTGAACTTCTTAACTTTTCACGTGCTGTGGGGTGCTTTGGTATCATGCCCTAGGTAGGAGGAGCTGACAAGGATCACAGGAAAACGGAGACAGTGCTAAAACCCCAACTAATAAGAAAGAATTAAGAAATGAGCCCTTATCCTCTGGGAACTAAGAAGGGAAAGAGGCAAGCAGTGGAGTCCTGCTGGGTTCATTGTGGGAAGGAATGTGCCTTTCACCTGGAAAAGTCTCCAACACACCCCCCTCCTGTGCCCTGTAACCCTCCCTCCCCCCAAGTCTTCCCACCCACTTCTGCTCAAGTTCAAAAGAAGGAGGGCCATGGCTGACTCATCCACTGGTAAGTGCTAAAGTTCTGTCAACCTCATGTAAACAGGCTGGCAAAGTATTCTGAGTATGAAAGGAAAGGCTCTCTCTTTCTCAGTCTCTGATGCCATTTAGGCTTTCCTGCCAGTGTTGGGTACTGGGTTAGCAGTTAGCATGTCTCGTCATCCATCGACATGAAACAGTATGGCACACGTGACCTTATCAATCAACATATCCTGGAATGAGCCATAAGGAGCAGGAAGAAACTTGAGAGAGATGGCAAAGCCTCTTGTGGAGGAGATGGAGGCAATCTGAAGGAGGTGAGAGCAGGCAAGGAGTTAAAAGCAGGCAAGACAAGGTGAGGAAGACAACCGTATTTTATTTGGAATAGAAATGCAATTTATCCCAACTGTAGGTTTTGTCTGATTTTTACCATTTCCTATTTTCTTCAGGGGGGAGGTAGTTAGAAGGTTTGTAAGGTTTCCTCAGAGCTACAGAGGCTAATGGGAACGGTTACAGCAGAGCCTTTGAGGTTAATGACTGACTTCTGGGGACCCAGCATTGGATCCCTGGAAACTTCATTAACTTGAACTCTAGAAATTCACAATATGACATAATTCAAACAAGAGCAAGGCAGAAGCTTTTCTTCCTAGTCTTCATTAGATGGTTAGCAGGACATGGAGAGAGAAAAAGTTTTGAAGACAGCCATCTTTTGGGGCAGTGCCAAACATGTCCAACTTACCAATAATTTAAACAATTGGTTATCCAGCTACTTGCTTATCAAGCCAAACCATAATTAAAGAAGATATCCTGAGGGTTGGTATCACCAATAATTTAGTTGACTAAATTGGAATTTTTATATTTCTCCAGAATTAATACAAAGCCATTGCTTAAACAGACACACATCACACATACGCACAATTTCCTAATTTGGATTTGGTCCAAGTTCTGATTTTGAATGCCCTCAATTCTTGATAAGCTGTTTTACTGGATCCGTGTATAAGCAAAGAGCCCACCTGATCAAGGCAGGATGACCTGCTGGCCAGTGAAGCCAGGAATAATGAACACTGGGCTATTATTCCGTAGGCAGGAGGGAAGAAGTTGAGAGGTCTAAGGACTCAACATTCCAGGCAGAAGGCAGGTGACGGAGAGAAGGATTGCCTGAGAACACATCCTGCTGTGCCTGGCGATTTGTTGGGTATCTCGGTGTTTGTTCTGTGACAAGTTGGACTTTGGTACAAGGTCAGCTCCTGAATCTTGATTATGTTTTTTTTTCCCCTTGAGCCAAGAGACATTGATCTGTACATCTAGTTTACCTTGTTTTCTTAGCCATTTGTGACACAGTACAACAGTTCCCATCGAAAAAAGTGTCATGTAAATAAATTACAACTTAGGACGTATACATTAAATAATTTTATAAATGAACTTTAAAAATGAAGGAATAAAAAATGCCAGGTCTGCCTTGTAGAGCAAAAGTGATTATTCTGATCATGTTGTCATGTGTAATGAAGCACAGGCCCATCATTAATCAAAAGAACCAATCAGATAACTAATTTAGGCAATATTCTTTACCACAGGACATGTCGGTCAGTAAAAATGCATTAAAATAGCAAAAGATCAATAGCAGACACCAGGGACTGTGTTTACAAACCAGTCTTAAACTTTAGGGTATTAAATTCTCAGTCATATTGGGTATCTGTTTGGTAAAGATAAAGGAAAACTTCAGAGAAATGAAAGTTTTTTTTCTAGTTAATGGTACAGTCATCATGTATTCTGTAATAAACGTACAGAATGTTGCATTCTTCTGTGATGAATGGCAAAAGTGTCCCCAGCTCCCTTCAGAAGCATTATCAAGGCTCAAAAAGTGGACTATAGAAAGAGCAGAGGCTGACGAATTGGCCCAAAGATGGCACCTGGAGGGAGCCAGGTCTTGAGTGTATAAGGACAATTTATGTTTTGAGCAGCTGGAGAATGAGCACAGTGGTTGGACCTAGTGACAGGCATGTAGTGCTGTTTGAACGACACTTTTAGGAGCCCTGCATTTGACATGACTGTTATTTCTCCCAGGAGATAGGTTATGTCTTCCTGCAGCATACTCCTTGCCAGAAGCCTCAGTTTGGTTATTGTTCGTCACAAAAATTTTCACTTATAATTCCAGTCATGCAAAGTGCATCTTGTGAAATTTCAAAATATCCTTACCCATTTTCTTCCCTACAGGGGTATATTCATTTGAAAAAAAAATTATTCTTGAGGTTGATTCTACAAAGCTAAAGTAACTGCTAAAGAAATACTCTTAGTTGGTAGAGGGCAGATGTGGTGATCATACAACAGAACAGAGCAGGGAGAGCCATTTTTCCTGGCCTGGCACCAGCTCCATGTGGATTTCACAACATTGGGCTAAACACCACTAGAGAAAACCAGATGCCTCCTTGAACCCTTGGTCCAATGTCTAGGTCCCTTCAGTTTTTGATCGGAAGAAAGGGAAGTCTTGGAGAAGGGAATGCTGCTGAGATGTTTCTCTCTCATGATCATCACTAGCAGTTGCTGAAGTGGACTGAGGGCTGGCTGAGTGCCACATGTTTTCCCAGAGGCTCATCACATATTTTCCCAATAGAAAACAAATCTTAGGGAAAGGTGTGCTTTGTTCCTTAATTTATTTCTACATTATTTATAGAGTATCCACTATATGCCAGCATTCATCATCATTATTCCAATTTGAAACCTGGAAATACACACTGAAGAAGTTGTGACACATAATAAAGTGGTATCTCTCAAATGGAGGAAAGAAGGAAGGAAGGAAGGGAGAGAGGGAGGGAAGGAGGGAGGGAGGGAGGGAAGGGAAAGGAAGGAAGAGAGAGGAAGAAAAGAAAGGAGGGAGGGAGGAAGAGAAGGAAGGAAGAGGGAAGGAAGAGAGGGCAGAGAACAGAGACCTTCTCCCCTCTCCCCACTCTCTCCTGCAGCTATTGCACCTATTTTTCTGCTCATCAACCTTTCTAGAAAGAAAGAGCAAAAAGATAGCTGCACTTGCTGACTATTTCTACACACACACGCATTCACTCTTCAACCCAATGCAATCTGGTTTCTGTATTCATTGTTCCATTAAAAAAGCTTTGACAATCACCAGTGATCTCCATGTTTCCAAATACAGTGAACATTTCTAGGTCTTGAACTTCTTTGACTTCTTAGCAGTGTTCAAAATATTTGACCCCATATTTGACCCCTTTCTTTTTCCCACATATTCTCATGACTTAATTTCCAGAACTCTACACATTCCTCTCTCTCGTCCTCTCTGGACCCTCCCTCTGTCTCAAAATCCTTGGGTGACCTTTTATCTTCTACATGACCACGACAGAATCTCTAGATGTCAGAGTGCAATAGTACACATTGGAAACAAACTACATATCCATCAATAGGGGAAGTGTTAAGTAAACCATAGCACATTAATTCTATGGAACACCAAGGAGCAGTTAAAATGACCAAGGTAAGTCTATACATATTGACATGTGAAGATCTCTAAGACATAGCTTAAGTTAAAAAAGACAACACTGCATAGAAAGATGCTATTTAAATATAATATGCTTATATATGTACATATAAATGTATGTGATGCATTCTAACAGATCCGAAAGGAAGTATATCCAATGCTAGTGATGACGAATAAATTTGGAGATAGAACAGGACTTAGGGTAGTCAAAATGGGCATGCATTTTATCTCTATTGATTTCAATATTTTCAAAACCAGTCATGCTTTCTGCAATAAAAGGCTAAAAGAATATTTTTAGATGAATACATATTAAGGAAATACCAGACTTGTTCCTTAGTCCCCCTGGCTCTCATCACTCTCTCCCCAGGTGATTTCACCCCATTCAAGGGCTTAAATCTCATCTATCTAAAAGTGTCTCTAGCTCTAGATCAAATCTTTCCTCTGAGCTCCAGACATGTATATTGAACTAGTTATTTGGATTCTCTACACAAAAGTCTCATCGACAACTTCACAAATCTTCTATGACCAACTAGAAAATTTGATTTTCCTCCACACCAGTTTTCCCCAGCTGACTGAATGACATCACCATCCACCTGCTGCTCATGTTGGAAACCTATAAGCTACACTTCATCCCTCCCTTCTCCTGGCTCCCCACACATTCACTGCAGTTCCTGTCCTTTATGTATCCAAAATTAGCGGTGAATCAATTCATCACATTATCTCCAAATTCTTCCCTATCACACTAAGTCGAGCCACCACCATCTCTTACTTGGGCTACTATCACAGCCTTCTGGTTGATTTTTCTGCTTCTCCTCTCACCACTGTCTAATCTAATATCCGCTCAGCCCTCAGGGTGACCCTTTACGATATAAATTGGATCAGCAACCTCTCTAGATACCTGTTCTTCACTGCTATCTGCCATGTGCTTCCCCCCTCAATAGATGGGCACAATAGAGTAGTGTTCCTCAGAAAAGGCCAGCCAGAGTCAGGTCTTGGCTCAGTCTTCCTTCATGGGGAAGGTTAGTGGTAACCTACTGGGTAAATGGAGAGAACAGGAAACCTAAATGCAGCTTCAATATCTTCAATGGAAACACTGGATAAAGAGTTTCCTTTTGCCCAGAGAAATGTGGATGTTTGGGAATGCTCTCAGAATTGTTACTGAGATAAGACCACATGCAGTTCAGGCCAGATCTCCATGCTTCCAATGCTCTGCTCCACATGGCCAGAAAGTTGCCCAGAGTGGTAGAATCAGGCCCATCTGTCAAAGTCAAACCCATGAGGCTCTCAATGTTTGTTCTGAGATTGCTGATGACCCTGACGAAAACTCCACAAGGAAAAATCAGACTCATATTCTGTAGAAAGTTGAAACTATTGTTCTTTGGCGCTCCTATTCTGGAATGGAATTCAAAACTAGATAGAAAGAGAACAAATTTGAGATGAAGTTTCCAGAATGCAGCATCAGGTAATTGACTTGGTTTTAAGAATTATAATTCCAACTCAGTTTTCTGGAGAAAACTTGATAATACAATTCTAGAAAAGAGACTACAATGAAGTTTCACAAAACCAATATAGCAGTCACATCAGGTTAATGGCAAGTGAGAAATAAGCCTATTTCATTACAGGATTTTTGTGAATGCACATGTAAGGAGAAATTATTAAGTTTATTGAAGTGAAAATTTGGGATTTGGAAGTTCAAAATTCCAACAGTAAGATGAAAATGGGGATTACCGAGTCATTGTATTTCTTATTTAAGGATCATTGGTGATAATATTGGTCTATACGTGTTACATGAGCTCCAAATGAAATGAAAAGCAATTCTTACCAAGAAAGAAAAAGCTTTATTTAAAATTCAGGATAGCCAACTTATTGGGGAATCTAAATATTATATTCTCTGATGTGCTAGACAGATTCCATGCATTCTTCAGCCAAAAATGGATAAACCATATGAAATATCTGAAAACATGCACTAGAGACTCGCCAAAAGCCCACAGTACAGAATCTCTTAGATAGCCAGAAGTCATTTATTAATAAAGATATTGACATGTTTTAATATTTATAGTTATTTACCTTGCAAAGGAACTGAATCAGGGAGTACAGAGATCAAGTCGCTCGGGAGAGAGAGTATTTACCTAGGCTAATAGCTTCACGTTGGAGAACAGGCAAATAAGAGCTGAAGCTGAGGGAGGCCACAGAAGGCCTTTCCAAGGACTCGGCAGGAACACACGAGACGAGTGGGTGTGCACAGCACTTCCAGTGATAATGCCATTCCCTCTTAGTAAGGCCCAGTTTCTGCCACATCAGTCACTCAGTGAAGGGAGATGGGGTGCCATACTGCATTCTCTGTCTCCTTGATTGGGTATTACTCTAATTGATCGTAAGAGTCTGGATCCTAGTTTTACTCTCTCTTTCTGCCCCTGATCCACATTGTCTTTCTTTAAAGACCACCATCACCGTGGAAGACAGACTAGAGGATGATCAACATCTCAGGCTAGAGTGGAGGCAGGATCATAGGGGAGGACTGGGGGAGGGAAAGGGGTGCAGGATTGACAGGAGGTGGCCCCACACTTCTTCACAACGATCTACTTCTGTAGCCTCTGCATCAGTCAAGCTGAGCTAAATTATGCTGCAGTAACAAGCACTTTCAAAATCTCAGTGGTTTAAAACAACAAAAATATATTCCTCACTCTTACTGCATATCCACACACGATGGCAGGGACTTGGCTCATCATACTCCTCCAAGGACCCTGGATGATGGGGTCTCCATCT
>JAQZBX010086904.1:0-12936 GCA_029593785.1 Cabassous unicinctus
TTTTTTTTGATATTTTGCCTTTCATCACTGTACTATCTGTTGTCCTGTATGTACAGTGACAGTTTCTTCCATTTATTCCCCAGTGTCTTACTTTTATTCATTTTGTTTTCAAAGAAGTTTTAGGTCACAGTAAGTCACATACAATACAGGGGACTCTCATATACCCAACATTCTCACCCTTTTCCATAATACCTTTTTATATGTGGATGGTACATTTGTTACAACTGATATACAAATAGTGAAACATAGCTACTAACCATGGTCAATGGTTTATATTATGGTTTACATTTTAGGCCATACACTTTCATAAATTTTGATGATATTTAACATGGCCTGTGTCCATCATTGCAAAGACATGTAGAACACTTCCGTTGCCCATTAAATACTCCCGTTCCATCTATTCTATTCATCCCTCTCCCTCTCTTAGGGGCCCACAGTGACCACCAGGCTTCACCCTTTGGATGACAAGATTCCTAGTTACTTGCAACAATGCTGAGGTCTTGACACACTGGTTTGTCCTCTCCTATTAGGAAACACTCATCCTCTTAAAAGACTCCTGCCTCTCTGTTTGATAACATATCTGTCCTCCCCAGGATGGGAGTCCAACTCCTTCCCGCTCATTATGTATGTCTCCACCACTGACATAACACATTATTACATATGTTGTTTTGTTTTTGTTTTTTGTCTTGTTAGTTGCTTTTAAACTCTCCTCCAACTCTCTCTCCCTTGTTTTTTCCTTTCAACTTGTAGAACTTCCTTTAGTGTTTCTTGAAGTGCAGGTTTCTTATTGACATACTCTCTTAATTTCTGTTTATCTGTGAATATTTTAAGCTCTCCATCATTTTTGAATGCCAATTTTGCTGGGTAGAGAATTCATGGCTGGAAGTTTTTTTCTTTTAGTATTTTGACTATGTCATACCACTGTCTTCTTGCCTCCAAAGACAATACATATGAAATCAAACAGATAGTAGAAAAAACAGACAAAAAGATAGAAAAAATCCAGCAGGGACTCAGGGAATTAACCAACAACACAAAACGCTCAAACATACACATTATGGGCATCCCAGAAGGTGAAGAGAAGGGAAAGGGAACAGAAGAAGTGTTGAAGGAAATAATGGCTGAAAACTTCCCAACCCTATTGAGAGAGATGGATGTGCAGATCCAGGAAGCAAAGTGCACCCCAAACAGTATAAATCCCAACAGGCCAACTCCAAGACATATACTTGTCAAAATGTCCAATGCTCTAGACAAAGAGAAAATACTCAAGGCAGCAAGAGAAAAGAGAACCATCACATACAAGGGAAGCACAATAAGATTAAGTGCTGATTTCACAACATATTATTACAAAATGATCACTCACACACTCCCTAGAAGCCTGCCCTAGGTGTGCTCTGTCCTGAATGTCCCCCCATCCAACACCCTAAACCAGTAACCCTTCCTTGTCATATTGCCATAAGAGTGTTCCCAACTTTGTACTTTCAACCCGCAAATCCCCAGTGTTCACCTGGTCCCTCCTCCAATCTTCCCCCGAGTTCCATGGACTATACAACACACTCTCCCCACTCTACCCCCTTATCAAACCATTACCGCCCAATCCAATAGTACCACTACACTCTTGTCATATCCCTTCACTGCCCAACTACACACTTTCACCTTATCATAGATTTCTCCTGTGTGGGTGTTGGCTCACAACCTTCTTCTCCCTTTCTATTTCCTATAAACCGATCTTCCAGACAATAGCTCTCTGAGTCTGCTCTATTTCCTTAATTCATAGCAGTGAGATCATGTAATATTTGTCCTTCAGTGCCTGGCTTGCTTCACTTAACATAAGGTCCTCAAGATTCATCCATGTTATCCTGTGTATTAGCATTGTATTCCTTCTTACAGGTGAGTAATATTCCATTGTATATATGTATCACATTTTGTTTATCCATTCATCTGTTGATGGGCATTTGGGTTGATTCCAAATTTTGGCAATAGTGAATAATGAGGCTATGAACATTGGTGTGCATATATCTGTTCATGTCCTTGCTTTCATTTCTTCTGAGTATATACCCAGTAGTGGAAATGCTGGGTCATATGGCAGTTCTATACTTAGTTTTTTGAGAAACCACCAAACTGTCCTCCACAATGGCTGGACCATTGTGCATTCCCACCAGCAGTGGATGAGGGTTCCCATTCCTCCACATCATCTCCCACACTTGTAGTCCTCTGTTTTTTTGATAGCCACCAGTCTAGTGGGTGTAAGATGGTATGTCATTGTAGTTTTGATTTGCATTTCCTCAATAGTTAGTGATGTTGAGCATCTTTTCATGTGCTTTTAAGCCATTTGTATAACTTCCTTGGAGAAAGCTCTTTTCAAGTTGCTTGCCCATTTTTAAAATAGGTTGTTTGTCTTTTAATTTTTGAAGTGTAGGATTTCTTTATATACACTGGATATTAGGCTCCTATCAGACATAGGGTTCCCAAATATTTTCTCCCATTGGGTAAGCTTCCTTTTTACTTTCTTGATAACCTCTTTGAGGTGCAAAAGTTTTTAATTTTGGGGAGTTCCTACCTATCTATTTTTTCTTTAACTGCTCGTGCTTTGGGTGTGAAGTTCATGAAACCATTTCCTATTACAAGGTCCTGTAGATGCTTCCCTACATTATCTTTCAAAGTCTTTTTGGTCTTAACTCTTATACTTAGATCTTTGATCCATCTTCAGTTGATTTTTGTATATGGTGTGAGATGGTGTTCCTCTCTTATTCTTTTGGACGTGAATATCCCGTTCTCCAAGCACCATTTGTTGAAGAGGCCATTCTCTCCCAGTTGAGTGGGCTTGGTGACCTTGTTGAATATCAGATGACTGTATATGTGAGGATCTATATCAGAACTCTCAACTAGATTCCATTGATCAGTATGGCTATCCTGGTGCCAATATGTAGTATGTTTTAAAGTCAAGTAGTGTGATTCTTCCTATTCATTTTTCTTTTTCAATATGTCTTTGGCTATTTGGAGCCTTTTGCCCTTCCAGATAAATTTCATAGTTAGTTTTTCCAATTCAGTAAAATAAACTGTGTTGATTTTTATTGGGATTGCATTAAATCTGTAGATTAGTTTGGGTAGGATAGACATCTTAATGATGTTTAGTCTTCCTATCCATGAACAGGGAATATTCTTCCATTTATTTAAGTCTTCTTTGTTTTCCTTTAACAGTGTTGTGTAGTTTTCTGTGTGTAAGTCATTTACATCTTTAGTTAAATTTATTCCTAAGTATTTGATTCTTTGATTACTATTTTAAATGGTATTTTTTCTTCATTTCCTCCTCAGATTGCTCATTATGGGTGTACAGAAAGCTACTGATTTTTGTGCATTGATCTTATAACCTGCGACTTTAGTGTACTAATTTATAAGTTCTAGAAGCTTTGTTGTAGATTCCTCGGGGCTTTCTGTGTATAGGATCATGTTGTCTGCAAATAGTGAAATTTTTACTTCTTCCTTTCCAATTTGGATGCCTTTTATAGCTTTTTCTTGCCTCAGTGCTCAAGGAAGTACTTCTAACACAATGTTAAATAAGAGTGGTGATAGTGAGCATCCTTGTCTTGTTCTGGCTCTTAGAGTGAAAGCTTTTAGGATTTCACCATTGTATTTGATGTTATCTGTGGGTTTTTCATAATACATTTTACCATGCTCAGAAAGTTTCCTTCTATTCCTATCTTTTGCAGTGTTTTTTCAGGAAAGTGTACTGTATTTTGTCAAATGTTTTTATGCATTTATAAATCGTGTGTGTGTGTGTTTTTTTCTTTTGATCTGTTTATGTGGTGTATTACATTGAATGATTGTCTTATGTTGAACCATCTTTGCATACCCGGGATGAATCCCTCTGGATCATGGTGTATAATTCGTTTGATGTGTTGTTGAGTACAATTAGCAAGTATTTCATTGAGGATTTTAGCATCTAGGTACATTAGAGATAATGGTCTGTAATTGTACTTTCTTTTGGCATCTTTTTTTGGCTTTGGTATTAGGGTAATGTTGGCATCATAGAATGTGTTCTATGAAGGCATTGTTCTTTCTACTTTTATTTTTTGGAAAAGTTAAGCAGGATTGGTGTTACTTCTTTCTGGAATGTTTGGTAGAATATGCTTGTGAAGCTCTCTGTCTCTGGGCTCTTCTTATTTGGGAGGTTTTTGATAACTGATTCTATCTCTTTACTTGTGAGTGGTCTGTTGAGTTCATCAGTTTCTTCTTTCATCAGTATAGGCTGCTTGTGTGTTTCTAGGCATTTCACCATTTCCTCTAAATTATCCTTCTTGTTGGCATATAATTTTTCAAAGTATCCTCTTATCATACTTTGTTTCTGTGAGATCTGTGGTTATATCCCCTTCCTCATTTCTTATTTTGTGTGTTTTCAACTTCTCTCTTTTTTTCTTTTTTAGTGTAGCTAAGGGTTTGTCAATTTTATTGACTTTCTCGAAGAACCAGTTTTTGGGTTTGTTTATTTTTTCTAGTGCCTCCTTATTTTCTCTTTCATTTAGTTCCACTCTATGCTTGTTATTTCCTTCTTTCTACATCCTTTGGGGTTAGTTTGTTGTTCTTTTTTAATTCTCCAGGTTTGCAGTTAGGTCTTCAATTTTAGCTCTTTCTTCTTTTTTGATATATGCATTTATGGGTATGATTTTCTTCTCAGTACAGCTTTTGCTGCATCCCATAGGTTTTGATATGTTATGTTGTCATCTTCATTCATTTCAAAGTAGTTACTGATTTCTTTTGAGATTTCCTCCTTGACCTACTGTTTGTCTAATTGTGTGCTGTTCAACTTCCATATCTTTTTGCCTAATCTGGTTCTCTGGCCCTTACTGTTTCTCAGTTTCATTCCATTGTGGTCAGAAAAGTTACTTTGTATAATTTCAATTTTCTGAATTCATTGAGAATTGTTCTGTAGCTTAGCATGTGGTTGGTCTTGGAGAATGATCCACGTGCACTCGAGAAGAATGTATATCTCATTGTATTTGGTTGTTCTGTTCTGTTTATGTCTATTATGTTCGGGTCCTCTGTTGTATTATACAAAGTCTTTGTTTCTTTATAGATTCTTTGTTGATATGTTCTGTCTAATGGTGATAATGGTGTATTAATGTCCCACACTATAATTGTAGAGGCATTTATTTCTCCACTTAGTGTTTCCAGTGTTTGCCCCATGTATTTTGAGGCACCCTTGTTAGGTGTATAAATGTTTGTGATTGTTCTTTCTTCTTGAAATATTACCTCTTTCACAAATATATTGTGTCCTTCTTCATCTCTTACAATAGTTTTGCATTTAAAATGTATTTTGTTTGATATTAGTGTAGCTACTCAGTCCTTTTTTGGTTATTTTTTTCTTGTAAGATTGTTTTCCAGCCATTCACTTTCCACCTCCTTGAATACCTGGGTCTAAGGTGGGTTTCTGGTAGATGGCATAGAGATGGGTCATGTTTCCTTATCCATTCTGGCGAACTGTGTCTCTTGACTGGCGAGTTTAATCCATTACCATTCAATTTTATTACTCTAAAGGAATTACTTACATTAGCCATATTTTCTTTGGGTTTATGTATGACATGTGTTGTTTTTGTTTCTTTTTTTGTCTTTTTAGTTATTCTTACACTCTCCCCCAACTCTCTCTCTCCTGTTTTTCCCTTTCAACCTGCAGAACTCCCTTTAGTATTTCTTGAAGGGCAGGTTTCTTATTGGCATACTCTCTTAATTTCTGTTTATCTGTGACTATTTTGTACTCTTCCTCATTTTT
The DNA here is from genome assembly GCA_029593785.1 of Cabassous unicinctus. NCBI lineage: Eukaryota > Metazoa > Chordata > Mammalia > Cingulata > Chlamyphoridae > Cabassous > Cabassous unicinctus. Next base: position 5,765 of record JAQZBX010086904.1, read on the forward strand.
GAATGACTGCTTTGCTGGATAGAGAATTCTTGGCTGGAAGTTTTTTTCTTTTAGTATCCTATGTCATACCACCGACTTCTTGCCTTCATGGTTTCAGATGAGAAATCAGCACTTAATCTTATTGAGCTTCCCTTGTATGTGATGTTTCTCTTTTCTCTTGTTGCTTTCAGTATTTTTTCTGAATATTCTCAGTATTTGCTATGAGCATTGGACAGCTTGACAAGTATATGTCTTGGTGTAAGCCTGTAGGGATTTATACTGTTTGAGGTGTGCTGTACTTCCTGGACATGTACATCCATCTCCCTCAATAGGGTTGGGAAGTTTTCAACCATTATTTCCTCCAACACTCCTTCTGTCCCCTTTCCCTTTTCTTCTCCTTCTGGGTGCCTATAATGCATATGCTTGTGCATTTTGTGTTGTTGTTCAAAGCAAGTCCCTGCTGGATTTTTTCTAGCTTTTTCTCTATCTGTTCTACTATCTGTTTGATTTCAGATGTACTGTCTTCCACATTGCTAATTCTTTCCTTAGCCTGTTCAAATCTGCTGTTATGTGCTTCCATAGTATTTTTAATTTCTTGGATTGTGCCATTCATCACCATCAAATCTGTTATCTTTTTATGTATATTTACAATTTCTTCAGTATGTTCTCCCAGTGCCTTCTTAATATCCTTAATCTCTTCATTAGTTTGGTCCATGATATTTGTTTGTACAACTTTGATTAGTTGTTTGATGTTCCGCATCTTATCCTGGTTTTTTGTTCATTGGCCTGGACCATGTGTTCCTGTTTCTTAACATGATTTGTAATTTTTTGTTGCTGTCTGGCCATCTTTTTATCTTGATGAGTTTATTCAGTTGATTAGCTTCTCTCTCTACTCTAAGTTTTTATTTAGTTGCTGTTTTCATGTGTGTGTTAAGTTTTCTCTTTGACACTTTGCTCCTCTTATTTTATTTCTGTGCTGTTGTCTATTTTCTTTTGAAGGAAAATGATTAAGGCCAGAGAAAGTGAAAGAGGTAAGAAAAGAAAATGGATAATAGTAATAATAATGGTAAAAGTTAGAGGCTGAACCATCTAAGACCTAGGAAAATGAATATTTAACTCAAGTAAGCAGTGTATAGTAATAGGAATAAAAAAGTTGTGTACCAACAATGAAATGGGAAACCAAATAGAGAAAAGTATATAGAACAAATGAAAAGGCCAGAATGATGAGGTGAGAAGGAAAAAGAAAAGAAAAGAGAAAAAGAAAAACATTTAATAACAGAAAGAAAACCAGATAGATGAGGTAGAAATAAAAACCAGAAAAACTGAGGACCAAACAAAGAGAGGTGGAATGTAAGAACAACAATAGAAAGTGGAAGATAGAAATATGAAGGAAGGACAAGAGATAGCATTCGTAGACAAAATCAGAATACACAGATAAGGGAAAATCAAGGAAGAAGAAATAGAGCAAGCAAGAAACAAGCTGGCATCACCTAATTAAAAAAAATGGGGAAGAAGAAAGAGGAATGAAGCATACACACACACACACACACACAAATTACAAACAAGCACACAAGCAAGCAGTCAAACACAAACTAAGGGAAAAAAGCCTTCCTTCTTAGGTCTCTCAGGAGCTTTGCAAGCTACCAGTGTTCAGCAATTAATTACCCTGCAGCCTGCCCTCTGCAGATTTTGAAGCAGGTTTTAGCTAGTAAGCTAAGTTTTTGAAAAAGTAACCTTTTTTTAAAAGAAAAACAAGAGACCCAAGAGAAGCTAATAGAAAAATAATGTCAATGTTTTCCCTATCCTAAAATATCAGCTGGATGTTTGATATCCTGATAGATGACTACTCTAAGAAGAGCTGGGAATCTAACTAGGGACCACATATATTTAAGGCAGAAACTCCTCCACTGAGCTAAACTTTCTTGTTGGGTCAGTTAGCTCTTCAGAAAGCTACCCAGTCACTTTCCCTCAGTCAGGTTTGACTCTTTGCAATTGGGTAGATTCCTGCTGATTAGGAGCCTGTCAGTCCCTGCCCCCTTTATATTCTTATTGCTTTCTCTCCCAGAGCAGCAGGATGCAATAGCCTGTGTGAGCAGATTCCTCCTCACCTCTCCTGGTCAGGTTGAGTTCCCTTCTGAAATTTAAATAGGACCCTGGCAACTGAACTCATCGCAGGAAAATGACTCTCAATCCTCTTCCAGACCATGCCCTCATCCCAGGGGACCCTAAATAGGCTCTTGGAAGCTTATTAACTGCCCTCTTCCCTTAGATGAGTTGAATTTTTGATAGTTTTCAGCACAGGACTAGTCAATTGCCTGACCTCACCCTCTCCCAGGCCAAGTTTCTCTTTCCCAGGGAGGTTAGGTAAATCAGTCTACCTTGGCAGATGCCCCTCTACCCTCTTCCTGGTGCCACCTCATGCCAGCTGGTGTGCTCCCCAAAGCTCAAAGGGTGTCCACAGAAAGGAAACCCCTCTCCACCCTTTGTCAGAACTGTCCCACTCTTGGAGAATGCCCCCTCCTACTGGGTGACTGGCAGGAGTCGGGACTCACAGTGGCTTTTTGCCTTGAGGGTGGGGCTTAGTTGTCTGCCATTTCCAGACACAGGGGCAAGAAACTCAAGGTTTTACCTTGAGCAATTTATCTCTTTGCCCAGCTTCCTCCAGATTGATGCCCTGAAGCCACCTGCTCTGTGGGTTCCCAAAACAGCTCACTTGGGCAGTATCTTGCCCCCACTCAACTGTTTTTTGTGAGAGAGATAGTGAATGCCCAATTAAACCAATGACATCTTGTCACCTCTCCTACCTCATGTATTTTGAGGAACCTTGCTTAGGTGCATAAATATTTATGATTGTTCTTTCTTCTTGACAGATTACCCCTTTTATTAATATATAGTGTCCTTCTTTGTCCCTTGCAAGAGTTTTGCATTTAAAGTCTATTTTGGCTGATATTAGTATAGCTCCTCCTGCCCTTTTTGTTTATTGTTTGCATGTAAAATTGTTTTCCAACCATTCACTTTCAACTTCCTTGCATTCCTGGGTCTAAGGTGAGTGTTTTGTAGACAGTATATAGATGGGACATATTTCTTTGTTCATTCTACCTATCAGTGTCTCTTGATTGGAGAGTTTAGTCCATTAACATTCAATGTTATTACTGTCAAGACATCACTTACATTAACAATAATTTCTTTAGGTTTATATGTGTCAAATGTTGTTTTTATTTCTCTTTTTATCTTTTTAGTTATTCTCACCAATAATTCTCCTTCCTACACTCTCTTCCAACCCTCTCTCTCCCATTGTTTCCTTTCAACTTGCAGAACTCCTTTTGGTATTTCTTGAAGGGCAGGTTTCTTGTTGACAAACTCTCTTAATTTCTGTTTATCTTTGAATATTTTGAATGCTTCTTCATTTTTGAATGCCAACTTTGGTAGACACAGAATTCTTGGCTGACAGGTTTTTTTCTGTTAGCACCTTAACTATTTCATACTTCTGCTTTCTTGCCTCCATGGTTTCAGATGAGAAATTAGCACTTAATCTTATTGAGCTTCCCTTGTATGTGATGGATCTCTTTTCTCTTGCTACTTTCAATATTTTCTCTTTGTCTCGAGCATTGGACAACTTGACAAGTATATGTCTTAGAGTAGGCCTGTTAGGATTTATACTATTTGGAGTGTGCTGTACTTTCTGGACATGTACATCCATGTCCCTCAAGAGACTTGGGAAATTTTTGGCCATTATTTTCTCCAACACTCCTTCTGCCACCTTTCCCTTCTCTTCTCCCTCTGGGATACCTATAATTCATAAATTTGTGCATTTCATGTTGTCATTCAAATCCCTAAGTTCCTGCTGGATTTTTTTCTATCTTTTTATCTTTATGTTTTACTATCTGTCTGATTTCAGATGTACTGTATTCCACATCACTGATTCTTTCCCCTGCCTGTTCTACTCTGCTGTCAAGTGCTTCTAGTGTATTTTTGATTTTTTGGATTGTGCCATTCATCACCATCAGCTCTGTTATCCTTTTATGTATGTTTATAATTTCTTCAGTATGTTCCCCCAGTGTCTTCTTAATATCCTTTATCTCTTTATTCACTTCATTATGCTGATTCATGATATTTGTTTGGACATCCCTGATTAGTTGTTCCACATTCTGCATCTCCTCCTGTTTTTTGGTTTGTTCACTTGCCTGGGCCACGTCTTCCTGTTTCTTAGTATGGCTTGTAATTTTTGTTGGTGTCTAGGTATCTGTTTATCTTAATGGGCTTATTCGATTGGTTAGCTTCTCTTTTCATTCTAGGGTTTTGTTCTTTGTGTGTGTGTACGGTAATTTTCTTCTTTGACACCTGGTTCCTCTTATTCTATATCCCTGCAGTTATCTGTGTTCCCTTGAAAATAAATATTAAGACCGGAGAAAAGGAAAGAAATAATAAGAAAAAAAGAATAATAGAAACAGTAAATTTTAAAAAGGTAGAAGAACCATACAAGTGCTAAGAAAATAAATAATATGAGTAAAAAATCATTAAATAAAGACCAAGGAATAAGCATAAAAATGGTCGAATAGAAAAAATGAAATAAGAAATGAAATAGAGACAAAAATAGAATGAATTAAAAAGCCTGAAAAGTGAGAAGAGAGGAAAAGAAAAATAAAAGAGAGAGAAAAATAAAAATTGAAGACCAAATAAGAAGAGATGGAATGAATAAAAAGCAACATAAAACAGAAGATAGAAAAATGAAGTAAAGAAAAGAAATAGAGTAGGTTGAAAAAATTAAGCAATAGAAAAAAATGAAACAAAGAAAGGGGAAAGACAACAAACAAGAAACAAAACAACAATAAAGAACCCAGGAAAAACAGCTTTCCCTCTTAGGACCCTAGGGACCTTCTCAGGCTGCCAGTGTTCATCAATCAGTCACTCTGCAGCCTGCCCTCCACTGGTGATGTACTCAATTACAGTGAATAAAATAAAGAAAAAAAGAAAAAAAAAAGGGAATCATTAAAAAAAATAAAAAATAACAGATCAAGAAAACAAACAAAAGTAAACCTGTCTATACTTTCCCTGTCATAAGGTACAGGTTGGGTGCTTGATACCCCAGTGAGTCACTCTCTGGATCCCTCCTCTTAGGAGGTACTGGGAATCAAACCCGTGTCTTTGTATATGTTAGACAGGAATTCCTCCACTGAGCTACATCAGCTCTACAAGTTAATTATGCTTTTGGAAACTTATCTGGCTTTTCTCACCCATGTTGCCTCAGGTAAGTTGGGCTTCTAATCATTTGCCAGAGCTGAGCTGGTTATGCACCTGTCTCTGCCCATTCACTGATCTAGTTCCTCTCTCTCCCGGGGCAGCTGGCTGTGACAACTTGTCTGATCAGATACTCCCTCCCCTCTCCCTGGGGCAGCTTAAGTGGTGGTTGGGGTATTGTTTGAGATTCAAAGGGGGCTCAGCTGGACAAACTCACTGAAAGGATACTCTTCACCTTCCGCCAGATCCCTCTTCCTCCCAGGGAATGCACCCTCCCACTCAGTTTGCTGCAGTGAGCCAGGGGCTTTACTAAGGCTATTTGCCTTGAGGGTAGGGTATATGTGCCATTTCCAGCCACAGGGGTGAGTAACTCATGGTTTTCCTTTGGCTTCTTTATCTGCCTCGCTCCCTCCTGGATGATGCACAACACTTTCCTATTCTATAGATTCCTAGAGCAGCTATCTCAGGTAGGTTTTTGCCCTTTCTCCATTTTGTGTTTGTGTTTGTATGTGTGTGTCTGTGTTAGAGAGAGAGCGAAAGAGAGAGAGAGAGAGAGAGAGAGAGAGAGAGAGAGAGAGAGAGAGAGAGAGAGAGTTGAGCTCTGCCTATTTACTTCGACACTATCTTCTCAGAACAACCTCTTCAAAAATTTGTAGGACTTACATGAAAAATTAAAAGTAAAGGGAAGAAGACTAGTACTTGATTTGATGAGAAAAATTACACGGAAATTATAGCCCATATATATGGACTATATTTGGAGAAAATATCACTGAAATTTGGAATGAACTTGAGAACATAAAATGTGCTGAAAAGTCACTTTGGGTAATTTCATGGGTTTCATGGCTTTCCACAGTTTCATGGGTGAAGGAAATTGGGAAACTGAAATTATGGAAACAGCAGTGGATGGTCGAAGCATTGTGGTGTTACTGATGGTCTTCCCTAGGAAAATCTACAGAGATAAGATAAATAGCTCTCAGGCAGCTGCTCATATGCTGAAACAGAACAGACTTAGGGAAGGATGTCAGAATTGAATGTAGGGATCCTTAAATAAGAAAATTTCATAAATTGTTCAAACCAGGAGAGAAAAAGATCAATTGGTACCAATTGAATTATGGTGTTAAAAAATTCAGAAAGAGAATTGACTAGTGAGTTAAGTGAGCTTAAAATCATATGACCAATAGTATAGTCCATTTTGAGAACGCAAAATGAGACTACTTTTCCCACCAATGTCAATGATTTTATTAATACCCTTTTGGGTCTGAGGATCCCTGGAGTATTTGGAGAAATTAAACTTGCTTTTTGTTTGTCTATATTCTCACCAGCTAATACATCTGTGAGACTGAATTAAATGTTATTCAACTTTATATCCCAGGATACAGAAAATCATGTGTTAATATACAGGTGCTAATTAAAAGCTTAGCAGTGAACAAATGACTCTCTTAGGATTATAGAACAAAGAAGTACATTTAGTCTTCAGCATATATTCTATGTTCATCACAAAATGGATAACATAATAGAAACTGAGTCCAATATAGGATAATGTGACAAAGGCATTTGCAGAGGACAAGAGAAGAAAATTCACTGATTCTTAACCTTTTAGGTCATGAATATTTTGAGAGGCACAAGAGAAATGGACATATATGCCCAAACACATATACAAATACAAACACAGATATTTGCTTTCAATTCAGGGGAATCAAGGACCATTTGAAGCCCTTCTTTGATATCATGCCTGTTTTATCTTCTTTATTTTTTTTTTTTTTCAAGGATGATAATATTTATCAAGTCTTCCTAGAACAATCTGTGTTTATTCCTGTGTCCCACCCAGGGTAGCTATCAATTTTCTTCATTTTTACACCTCAATGTGTCCCTCTTTTAAGGGGGATAAATTATATGCTCACTTTATCAATACATTATATTGTTTGTCTATGTGTGTGAGTGTATGCACACATATA
>JAQZBX010086905.1:0-12933 GCA_029593785.1 Cabassous unicinctus
AAGGGGAGTTTCTTGTAGATAGCATATAGATTCCTTACCTATTCTGCCAATCTGTTTCTCTTGATTGGAGAGGTTAAGCCATTAACATTCATTGCTATTATTGTCAAGTAATTACTTTTATTATCCAAATTTTTGGTAGGTTTATGTATGCCATATATTGTTTCTAGTTCTCTTTTTATCTTTTATTTCTTCTTGCACTCTTATCCAACTCTTTCTCTCTTCTGTTTTTTTTTTCCTTTCAACCTGCAGAACTCCCTTTAGTATTTCTTGAGAAGCAGGTTTTTAATTGACAAACGTTCTTAATTTCTGTTTGTGAAAATTTTGAACTCTCCCTCATTTTTGAATGCCAGCTTTGTTGTGTAGAGAATTCTTGGCTGGAAGATTTTTTTTCTATCAGCAATTTAACTGTATCATATCAATTTTTTTTTTTATGTCTCCATGGTTTCTGATGAGAAATCAGCCCTTAATCTTATTGAGCTTGCCTTGTTGGTGTTGGATCTCTTTACTCTTGCTGCTTTCAGTATTCTCTCTTTGTCTTGAGCATTGGATAATTTGAGAAGTATATGTCTTGGGGTAGGACTTTTAGGATTTATACTGTTTGGGATGTGCAACACTTCCTGGACAAATACATATATGTCCCTCAATAGAGTTGGGAAAATTTTAGCCACTATTTCCTACAACACTCTTTCTGCCTCTTTTCCCTTCTCTTCTCCCTCTGGAATGCCTATAATGCATATGTTTGTGTTTTGTGTTTTCATTCAAGTCCCTATGTCCCTGTTGGATTTTTCGTATCTTTTAATCTGTTCTACTATCTTTCTTTTTCCACCTGTACTGTCTTCCATATCACTGAATCTTTCCTCTGCCTGTTGAAATATGCTGTTATATGCTTCCAGTTTATTTTTTATTTCTTTCATTTTGCCATTCATCACCATCATAGCCATTATCTTTTTATGTATGTTTACAATTTCTTCACTATGTTCTCCCAGTGTCTTCTTAATATCCTTAAATCTCTTCCTTTGTTTTATTAACTGCATTCATGATATTTGTTTGGACATCTCCGATTTGTTTTTCCATGTTCTGCACCTTCTCCTATTTTTTAGGTTGTTCATTTGACTGGGCCATGACTTCCTGTTTCTTAGTATGGCTTGTAATTTTTGTTGGTGTCTAAGCATCTGTTTATCTTGATGGATTTAAATGGCTGGTTTGCTTCTCTTTCTACTCATGGGATTTATTTTGTTTTGGATTTGTGTGTGTGGTAAGGATTGACTTTGACTTTTATTTTCTCTTATTCTATTTCTATGCTGTTTTCTATGTTCCCTTGAAAAAAATTAGTACCAGAGAAAAGGAAAGAGAGAAGAAGAGAAAAAAAATAATAGCAACAATAATAAAAAGGTAGAGGAGGAGCCATACAAGACCTAGGAGTATAAATAATTAACACAAGTAAAAAATCGTTAAGTGCAGAGGGATAAGATTAAAAAAGTGGAGTAGAAAACAATCAAATGAGAAAAAATAGAGAAATATGTATTGAATGAATTAAAAGGCTGGAATGATGAGAAGAGAGGAAAAGATAAAAAAGAAATGACAAAAAAGAAAAAGTTAAAAAGTAAAGAAAACAGAGAAAAAAGAGTGAGAAGGAAATAAGAAAAATGAAGACCAAACAAAAAGAGATGGAATGAATGAAAAACAATAGAAAACAGAAGATAGAAAAATGAAGGAAATAAAATAAATAACATAGAAAAAACCAGCAAAAGAAGAAAAGGAGTGAAACAAAGAAAAGGGAAACACAAGAAATAAAAACACAACAGAAACAGCAGCAACAAAACAAACAAACAAACAAAAAACCACAACCCAGGAGAAACAGCCTTCTCTAATAGGCCCCTAGAGATCTTCTCAGGTTTCCAGTGTTCATCAATTAATCACCCTGCAGCCTGCCCTCTGCAGGTGATGTACCAAATTTTAGCAATTAAAATTTAAAAATAAATAAATAAATAATTTAAAAAATGAACTTTTTTTTTTTAAATAACAGTTCCAAGAAAACCTAAACCAAAAAAGTCTATATGTTCCCTGCCATAAGGTGTCAGCTGGATGCCTTATAACCAGGTAGATCACTCTCTTCATTGACCTGGGAATTGAACCAGGGGCCTCATATATGCAAAGGAGGATTCCTTCACTGAGCTAAATTGTCTTCTTATATTAGTTAGTTTTCAGTGCACTCTCTGTCCCCTTTCCCTAGGTGTTTTAGACTTCTACATCTTGCTAGAGTCCTGCTGATCAGGCACCTGTCCGTGTCCCCTCTCTAATCTAATTCCTTTCACTCCCTAGGTAGCTGGGCATGAAAATCTGCCTGAGCAGATCGCCACTCTCCTTGCCCTGTCAGGTCATGGTCCTTTCTGAGATTCAAAGAGGGCTCAGCTGTCCAAACACCCCACAAAAAACCACACTCCACCCTCTGCCAGAAACCTTTTCCTCCCAGGGAATGTTCCATCTCAGTCTGTTGTCAGCAGCAAGGCAGGGGCACAGAGGCTTCTTGCCCAGAGGGCAGGGTCATATATGCCATTTCCAGGCACAGAGGCAAGCCACTCATGGTTTTCCTTTGGCTTCTTTATCTTTCTAGTACCCTTCTAGATGACTCAGAGCACTTTCCCATTCTATATATACCCAAAGAAGCTCCTTTGGATAGGTTCTTGCCTTCTCTCTGCTTTTATATGGCAAGGTCAGACTCTGCCTATCTACTTTGTCACCATTTTCCTGGAAATCCTTTGCAATTTATTTTTAAAGTTTAAATAGTGCATTGTAAAAAAAGTTTATTTTTAAAAAGCATTAGTAATTATAAATACATATGTGCATGGATGTATATATAATATTAATATTTGATAAAAGAATGTGTATTCTTCATGAAACATTTGTTAAAATCTATATATGTCTAAAATTAAACCTCCATATGTGTAGGTAAAATAATAAATTAGCATTATTTTATTTATTATTTATAACAGGATCTTGTGGTTGGCAATAATTCCCTATACCTTACACACAAAGAATAAGCAAAAAATATATAGATAAAAGAGACCTCCTCAAAATTGAAAAATTTGTGTTTTAAAGGACCTTATCAATAAAGTGAAAAGCAGTGTACTCAATGGGAGAAATGATTTGGAAAGCACATATCTGATAAGGATTTAATATCCAGACTATAAAAAGAAATTCTATAATTCAACAATATAAAGCCAAAAAAAAATTTAAAAAGGGGGAAAAGACTTGAATAGACATTTTTTTTAAAAAGAGAATATACAAATGAGCTAAAAAGCACATGGAAAAATGCTCAACATCACGTTATTAGGGAAATGCAAATAAAAAACACAATGAGATATCATTTCATACCTACTAGAATGGCCACTATTAAAAATAAAAGAAAATTACCAGTATTGGAGAGGATGTGGAGAAATAGGAACATTCATTCTTTGCTGGTAAGAATGTAAAATGGTGCAATTGCTGTGGAAGACAGTATGGTGGTTCCTCAGGAAGCTCAAAATAGAATTGCCATATGATCTGGCAAAACTGCTACTAGGTATATACATAGAAGAACTGAAAGCAGAGATGTGAACAAATATTTTTACATTGATTTTAATAGTGGAATTATTCACAGCTGTCAAAAGATGAAAACAAACCTGGTGTCCATCAATCAATGAAAAGATAAAGAAAATGGGGTATATACATATGTTAGAATATTATTTAACTGTAAGAAGAAATTAAGTCCTGAAGCATGAGACAAACTGGATCAACCTTGAAGTCATAATGCTGAGTGAAATAAGCCAGACAAAATAGGACAGATATTGTATGATCTTACAAATATGAAATAAGTAAAAGCAAACTCATAAAGATTGAATTTAGAATATAGGTTACCAGGAGATTGAATGAGGGTGGAGAATGAGGAGTTGATGCTTAATTGGTACAGAATTTCCATTTAGGTTGATTGTAAATGTTTGGAAATGGATAGAGCTGAGGGTAGAACATTTTTGTGAGTATAATTAATGGTGTTAAACTTTGTGTGAATGTGGTTCACACAAAACCAGTTTAGGGTCCTGTATGTCACTAGAAGGAAAGCTAGAGGATACAACATGGGACTTTATAACACAATGAACATTGTTGTGGATGATGACTGTGGTTGATAGTACAAATATAAGTATGTTCTTTCTTGACTTATAACAATTGTATGTCACTATTACAAGGTGTTAATAAAAGGGTGCTTTATGAAGAAAAAACACACCTAATGCAAACTATGGAATCTAGTTAACAGTAAGGTTTCAATATTCTTTCATCGATTGTCACAATCCACACCAACACTAATGTCAACAATAGGGGGGATAAAGGAGCAATTTAGCAATACTGAATTGCTCTAAAATTTATTCTGGTGATAAATTCCAACACTATGATTATACTGAAAGACATTCTGTATGCTTTAGAGGGATTGCATGGAGTGTGAATAAACCTCATCAAACCATATTTTAAGACAAATATAAACATAAAGACATTGATACAGGGAACAATATGTCACACACTCTTTCCCCAAAACCTCAACAATAATCAATTTCTCTGTTATTGTAGAAAGAGCAGAAATTCTAACCTTGTACTGCAATGCTTTTGGGAAATTTTCTATTCACATTTAACCATAGTAGTTTCTATATATGTGCGTTGTGTGTTTATACTTGTCTTTTTTGTTTCTTTGTCTCTATGATAATTTAGAATATTTGTCATCACTTTTAGCGCCTTAAATGTTTTTCACACTTTTATGAAATAGGTTTATTTTTAAATATATTTTAAAATATGATTGGATTACATAAATGTTATACAAAAATTACAGAGATTCCCATGTTCCCCACCTCCCACACCTCCCATAACATCCCACATAAACATCTATCATTAGTGGGGCACATCACCTGCAATGGCTATACACATCCTGGGGCTTTGCTACTAAGCATGTACCATAGTTCACATTGTAGATCACAATCTCTCCCACACAGTTCTGCATGGTATATGCTGATGTAAAATGGCTTATATCTGTCATTGTAATGTCAAGGATAATCCCAAGTCCTGAAAAAGTCCCTATATTACAAGTGCTTTTCCCTTGCCTGCCCCAAAAACATCCACTGGCCACTGGCTCCAACTCACTCTTGTAATTTCTTCCATAGCTTGGATCACAATATGTCTACAACAGAATACCATTAAGTCCACTCTAGTCCATAGCTCTTCCAACAATCCTGAGGAGTTTGGGATGGTGATGTGCACTTCACCTCCAAGTGAGAGGGGGCCTTTATCCCGTGGACACGATGGATGGGATTTTCCTACCTGCAGCTGCAGGCTCTCTCCATTCCCTGGGAGGCCGATTGCCCATCATCATCTCCTCACCAGGTGACTTGGGTGAGTCCATTGAGCTGTAGAGTAGGAGTTCCAGCTCCACAGAGATTCAGGCACAGCTGGCACATGGGCAGGCCAAAGGCTTTAGTATCTGGAAGTACACCTACAAACTCCAGCGACACATACAGGTTTGAATAGAAGGGACTGATGGACCATGTGCAGGGAGGACTTATTTGTCCATCTCTGTCACTCTCAGGAGCACAAATTCCAAAGTAGAATCCACTGATAAGGCATCAATCTCTGGAGCTATCCACCCCATATAGGACCTGGGTGTCTCCAGAGCCCTCAGGAGCCCCTCTGTGTGGGGTGATATCCTTTTATTGTTCTATGAGATCCTAATAAGGTGTGCATAAGGGTTACCTTTGGGATGACCTCCTGACTCTCTTTGATGTCTCTTAGCCACATGAACTCATTTGTCTTTACTTTTTCCCCCTTTTATTCAAGGTCTTTTTCCAGTCATATTGCCAGTTGGCACTTGGTATTAATCATTCATTGCCAGGGAGGCTCAACCCCAGGGGTCATGTCCCATGCTGGGGGGAATGTAATGCATTCATAAGCTGAGTTTGGCTTAGAGAAAGGCCACATTTGAGCAACAAGGAGGCTCTTAGGTGGCAACCCTTAGGCACCCCATAACAGTAGGCTAAGTTTCAATTACTAGAGCAAAGGCTCCTAAGGCTAGTCATCAATAACAAGAATCCATCAGTGGACAATCCTCCTTTGCCAGATGCTGCCCCTACGCTCAGGGGATTGTTGCTGCTCCCTTGGAGAATGTGGCAGAGCTCTCCAGGCTGGGAATTCAGTATTCCCTCATTTATTGAGTGATTGTTTACCCACTGTGACCATGTCCCAACCCTTGATCATTTGAACATTTTTATATATCTTTCATTTATATTCAGATGAACTTCTTCCCATGAAAACCCCATCTCATACACCTCCCACCAATGAGCCTCTCCTGCCCCTTCTGTAACTCTTCTGTGATCTAAACCTTCCTTGAAGATGAAGCCCATATAATAGCCAAATACAATTAATAGGAAAATGAAATAATAATGATGAGCTTAAATGTAAAAGATAAAATACATAGAAACTAAGAAAAAAACTAAAATTAAAAGAAAATTAAAGGATTGAGACATTCAAAAAATTGGAAAAAACAAAAAATTTTTTAAAAAAGGAAAAATTAATTATTATTATTATTTCCTTTTAGCACTGCATTATCAGGTATCCAGTCTGTACTGTGGCACCTTCCCCCTCTCACTCCCCAGTGTCTCCCAAATTTTCATTCAATTTTTAAAGAAGCTTTAGGTCACAGCATAGTCACCCACAGAATACTAGAGACTCTCATATACCCAACCTCCTTCCCCTTTCCTCACCCCATATTAAAAACTTTTTTATGTCGATGGTACCATTGTTTTAACTGTTATACAGACAGTGAAACATAGCTACTAAACATTGTCAATGATTTACAGTATAGTTTACAATTTAGATGGTACAGTTTAATAATTTTTGAAGATATTTACCATGTCCTGTGTCCATTACTGTAAGGTAATGAAAAACATTTCCCCTGAACGCTAAACACCCCTTGTTTGATATTTTCTGTTCCTTCCTCTCCATCCCCTTGGGGCACATAACACTTCCCTGTCTTGACTCATTGGATGACAATATTCATAGTTACATGTAATAAGAGGTCTTCACACTCTGATTATCCTCCTCTATTGGGCATGAAGTCCCCCTCCCATGTCTTCCCCCAGTATCTGGGTATTCTAACCAACACTTCCTAATCTACCAAAATGTCAATCCTGCACCACAAAACCCAGTAATACCACTACACACCTGTCCTATACTTCAATATGTAACTATACTCTATCAATTTACCATAGATTATGTCCCTATGGGTGATGGCTCACAACCTTTTCTTCTCTTTGTCTCCCTTGTTAACCTATCTTTCAGACAATTGTTGTCAGAGACTGCTAACTTTCACCAGTTCAAATCAGTGAGGTCATATACTGTTCATCCTTCAATGCCTGGCTTGATTCACTCAAGATAAGGTCTTCAAGATTCTTCCATGTTATTCCGTGTACTAGACCTTTATTTCTTCAAACAGCTGCATAATATTCCATTGTATGTATGTACCATATTTTGTTTCTCCATTCATTTCTTGATGGGCACCGGGGCTGATTCCAACACTTGGCAATTGTGAACAATGCCGCTATGAACATTGGGGTGCATATATCTGTTCGTGACTTTGCTTTCAATTCTTCTGGGTTTATACCTAGCAGTCGGAATCACTGGATCATACAGAAGATCTATTGTTAGTGTTCTGAGAAACCATGAAACTGTCCTCCACAGTGACTGGATTATTCTACAATCCCACCAGCAGTGGATGAGGGTACCTATTCCTCCACATCTTCTCCAACACTTATAGTCTGCTGTTTTTTTAATAGCTGTCATTCTGATGGGTGTAAGATGGTATCTCATTGTAGTTTTGATTTGCATTTCCCTAATATCTAGCGATGTCGATCATTTTTTCATGTGCTTTTTAGCCATTTGTATTTCTTCCTTGGAGAAGTGTCTTTTCAGGTCACTTGCTCATTTTTTAAATGGGGTGTTTGTCTTTTTATTTTTGAGGTTTAAGATTTCTTTATATATGCAGGATATTAGGCTTCTATCGGATATATGTTTGCCAAATATTTTCTCCCATTGAGTAGGCTGCCTTTTTATTTTCTTGATAAAGTCCTTTGTTGTGCAGAAGTTTTAATTTTGAGGACATGACATTTATCTATTTTTCCTCTTGCTGCTCTTGCTTTGGGTGTGAAGTTCAGGAAAACATTTCCTATTAGAAGGTCCTGTAGATGCTTCCTACTTTATCTTCCAAGGTGTTAATGGTCTTGGCTCTTATATTTAGATCTTTGTTCCATCTTGAGTCGATTTTTGTATAAGGTGTGAGATGGTATCCTCTCTCATTCTTTTGCATATGGATATCCAGTTCTCCAAGCACCATTTGTTAAAGAAGCCATTCTCTCCCAACTGAGAGGGCTTGATGGCCTTGTCACATATCAGAACTCTCAATTCGGTTCCATTGGTCAGTATGTCTATCCTTGTGCCTATACCATGCAGTTTTGAGCACTGTAGCTTTGTAGTATGTTTTAAAGTCAGTTAATGTGATACCTCCAACTTCATTTTTCTTTTACAATATGTCCTTGGCAAATCGGGGCCTATTACATTTCAAAATATATTTTGTAGTTAGTTTTTCCAGTTCCTTAAAAAATACCATGTTGATTTTTTTGGGGATTGCATTAAATCTGTGGATTAGTTTGGGTAAGATAATCATGTTGATGATGTTTAGGCATCCTATCCATGAACAGGGAATATTCTTCCATTTAAGTCTTCTTTGATTTCCTTTAACAGTGTTGTGTAGTTTTCTGTATATAAGTCCTTTCCATCTTTAGTTAAATTTATTCCTAGATATTTGATTCTTTTAGTTACTATTGTAAATGGTATTTTTTTCTTAATTTCCTCCTCAGATTGCTCGTAATTGGTGTACAGAAATGCTACTGATTTTTGAGCATTGAACGTATAGCCCGTGTCATTACTGAAATCCTTTATAAATACTAGAAGCTTTGCTGTAGGTTTCTCAGGGCTTTCCAAGTATAGAGTCTTGTCGTCTGTAAATAATAAAATTTTTACTTCTTCTTTTGCAATTTGGATGCCTTTTATATCTTTTTCTTGCCTCAGTGCACAAGGAAGTACTTCTAAGAAAATGTTAAATGGGTGTGGTGATAGTGGGCATCCTTTTCTTGTTCCCAATCTCAGAGGGAAGGGTTTGAGGATTTCAGCATTGAAGATGAAGTTAGCTTTGGGTTTTTCATATATACCCTTTATCATATTCAGAAAGTTTCCTTCTATTCCTATGTTTTGCAATGTTTTTATCAGGAAAGAGTGCTATGTTTTATTGAATGCTTTCTCTGCATCTATACATATGATGATGTGAATTTTTCTTTTCTTCTGTTTATGTGGTGTATTACATTGATTGATGTTCTTATATTGAACCATCCTTGCATACCCAGAATGAAACCCACTTGGTCATGGTGTACAATCCTTTTGATATGTTTTTGAATGTGAATAGCAAGTATTTAGTTGAGATTTTAGCATCTAGGTTCATTAGATAATTTGGTCTGTAATTTTCCTTTCTGGTGGTATCTTTGTTTGATTTTGGTATTAGTGTAATGTTGGCATCATAGAATGAGTTAGGCAATATCCCTTCTACTTCTATTTTTTGGAAGAGCTTAAGCAGGATTGTTGTTAGCTCTTTCTGGAATGTTGGGTAGAATTCAGCTGTGAAGCCATCTGGTCCTGGGCTCTTCTTAGTTGGGAGATTTTTAATGACTGAGTCTTTCTCTTTACTTGTAATTGGATTGTTGAGTTCATCAATTTCTTCTTTCATCAATGTAGGCTGTTTGTGAGTTTCTAGAAATTTGCCCATTTCCTTTAAATTATCATTCTTGTTGACATACAATTTTCAAAATATCCTCTTAGGGTACTCTTTATTTTTGTGGGGTCATTAGTTATATCCCCTTGCTCATTCCTTATTTTGTATATTTACATTTGTTCACACTTTTTCTTTGTTAGTCTGGCTAAGGGTTTGTCAATTTTTTTTGATCTTCTCTCAGAACCAGCTTTTAGTTTTGTTTATTTTTTCTAATGCTTTCTCATTCTCTATTTCATTTAGTTCTGTTCTAATCTTTGCTATTTCCTTCTTTCTACTTCCTTTAGGTTTAGTTTGTTGTTGTTTTTCCAATTGCTCCAAGTGTGCAGTTGGGTCTTCAATTTTAGCTCTTTCTTCTTTTTTAATATGTGTATTTATGGCTATGAACTTCCCTCTCAGGACAGAAACCCATAGGTTTTGATATGTTGTGTTGTCATTTTCAATTGTTTCAAGGTAGTTAATGATTTCTTTTGAGATTTCCTCCTTGACCCACTGTTTGTTTAAGAGTGTGTTGTTTAACTTCCATATCATTGTGCCTAATATGTGTCTCTGGCCCTTAGTGATTTCCAATTTCTTTCCATTGTAGTCAGAGAAATTATTTTATATAATCTCAATGTTTCTCAATTCATTGTGTGTTGGTCTCTGGCCTAGTATGTGGTCTATTTTGTACTATAATCCATGTACATGCGAGAAGAATAGAAATCCTGATGTATTTGGGTGTAGTGTTTGGTATATGTCTATTAAGTCCAGGTCCCCTAATGTATTGTACAGAGTTTTTGTTTCTTTATTGATTCTTGGTCTAAATGCCCTGCTTAATGATGATAATGGTGAATTAAGTCCCCTACTATAATTGTAGAGGCATTTATTTCTCCACTTCTTTTTTCCAGAGTTTGCTTCATGTATTTTGAGGCACTCCGATTAGGTGCATAAATGTTTATGAATGTTCTCTTCTTTTGCAAGATTACCCATTTTCCTAATATATAGTGTCCATCTTTGTCTCTTACAATAGTTTTGCATTTAAAGTCTAGTTTGTCTGATATTAGGATAGCTACTACTGCCCTTTTTTTGGTTATTGTTAGCTTGTAAAATTGTTTTCCAGCCATTCACTTTCAGCCTCCTTGAATCCCTGGGTTGAAGGTGGGTTTCTTGTAGACAGCATATAGATGGATTACATTTCCTTATCGATTCTGCCAATCTATGTCTCTTGAGTCGTGAATTTAATCCATTAACATTCAGTGTTATTACTCGCAATGAATTTCATACTTCAGCCATATTTTCTTTGGGTTAATGTATGTCATATTTGGTTTTGTTTCTGTTTTTGTCTTTTAATTGTTTTTACACTCTCCTCCAACTGTCTCTCCCTTGTTTTTTCCTTTCAAATTGTAGAACTACCTTTAGTATTTCTTGAAGTGCAGGTTTCTTATTGGTATACTCTCTTGATTTCTGTTTATATGTGAATATTTTGAACTCCCCATCATTTTTGAATGCCAGTTTTGCTGGATAGAGAACTTGTGGCTGGAAGTTTTTTTTCTTTTCGTACTTTGACTATGTCATACCACTTTCTTCTTGCTTCATGGTTTCAGATGAGAAATCAGCACTTAGTCTTATTGTGCTTCCCATGTAGGTGATGGTTCTCTTTTCTCTTGCTGCTATGAGTATTTTCTCTTTGTCTTTAGCATTGGACATTTTAATAAGTATATGTCTTGGAGTTGGCCTTTTGGGATTTATACTGTTTCGGGTGTGCTGTGCTTCCTGTATCTGCACAACCATCTCACTCAGTAGGGTTGGGAACTCTTCAGCCATTTTTTCCTTCAACATTCCTTCTGTTCCCTTTCCCTTCTTTTCTTCTGGAATGCCCATAATGCATATTTTTGTGTATTTTGTGTTGTCGTTGGAATCCCTGAGTCCCTGCTGGAATTTTTCTATATTTTTGTCTATCTCTTCTACTATCTGTTTGAGTTCAGATGTATTGTCTCCCACATCACTAATATTTTCTTCTGCCTGTTCAAATCTGCTGTTATATGAATCAAGCATTTTTTTATTTTTTGGATTGTGCCATTGATCAACATCATATCCATTATCTTTTTATGTATGCTTAAAATTTCTTCAGTATGTTCTCCCAATGTCTTCTTACTATCCTTAATTTCTTCGTTCACTTCATTAAGTTGGTTCATGATATTTGTTTGGAAAGCTTTGATTAGTTGTTCGATGTTCTGTATATCTTCCTGTTTTTTAGTGTGTTCACTGGACTGGTCCATGTCTTCCTGTTCCTCATTGTGTTTTTTAATTTTTTGTTGCCCTTTAGTCATCATTTTATTTTGATGGGTTTATTCAGTTGATTATCTTCTCTCTCTGCTCTAGAGTTTTATTTAGCTGGTGGTTCTGTGTGTTTATTAAGTTTTCTCTTTGACTCTTTGTTCTTCTTATTTTATTTCCTTGCTTCTTTCTATATTCCCTTGAAGGCAAAATATTAGGGCCAGAGGAATCGAAAGATGTGAGAAAGGAAGAAGGATAATAGTAATATTGATAAAAGTAAGTAGAGGGGTCATATAAAACTTAGTGAAATGAATATTTAACTCTTGTACGCAGTGTAGAGTAATAGGAAAAAAAGTGGAGTACCTACAATGGACTGGGGAACCAAATAGAGGAATATATATGTAATGATTTAGAAGGCTAGAATGATGATGAGGGAGAGAAAGAGTAAAGAAAGGGTGAAAGGAAAAAGTTATTATTAATAAAAAAAATAATAAAACAGAATAGTTAGAATAGAAATTGACACCCTTAAGTTTTGGGCTAATGAAAAAAGGTGGTATGTAAGAAACACAACAGAAAGCAGAAGGCAGAAAGATGAAGGAAGGAAAAGTGATAGCTTGGAATACAAAATTATTATAGACAGAGAATGGGAAATCACTGAAGAAGAAGCACAGCAAAGAAGAGACAAGCTAGCAGCACCTAATTAAAAAAAAAAAAGAAAGAAAGAAAAGTGAAGTAAGGGAGGAAAGAAGAAAGAAAAGCAAGAGACAATAAATAAACAAAGAAAAAAC
>JAQZBX010086906.1:0-12930 GCA_029593785.1 Cabassous unicinctus
AAGGAGGCGCCGGGAAGCGAACCCGGGGCCTCTCATATGGTAAACGGGTGCTCTATCCATTGCGCCACACCTGCTTCCTGCGGTGAGGTTGCTGCATCAGCCCACCGCACCGCTCAGGCTGGCGTGCCCTCACAAGGAGGCCTCGGGACACGAACCCGGGCCTCCCATATGGTAAACGGGGGCTCTATCCACTGAGCCACACCTGCTTCCCTCTCAGTATCTTCTTGATGTCCTTATCTTTTTAGCAATATTGTCTTTCAATGTATTAATTTGATTTTGGAAATTTGTATGAACCTTGTTGACTGGTTGCCTTAAATCCTGTGTCTCATCTGGAGTTTTAATATATTCCTTTGCTTGGGCCATTTCTTCCATTTCTTAGTATCGCTTATAATTTTTTGCTGATTTATAGGCATCTGATTATGATGCTGAGTTTACTCAGATGCTCAATTTCTCCCTCTTTTGTAGGAATTTAGTGGTGGGAGGCTGTGTGTTACTGCTGTTCTGATTCTTTGCTCAACCTGTTCTAGGTCTTTAGGATTGTCCCTATTAGTTGCTCAAATCTGGGCCCTGGACCCAGTACTGGGTTGCAGACTTTCCAAGAGCCTTAGGGAGGGAGGCTGTAATGGCCTCTCACGTATTTACTTTGTTTCCTCTCATGCACTTCCTTGGTCCGCCAGCAGATTGCACTCTTTGGCAGCCCTCTCAATTCAAAGTGTGGTAGAAATGTATTTGCTGCAACATGGACAGCATCAGTATGACAGAGGATCCTGCCTGGAGTGTATTCAGAGCCTTGCAATTCAAACTTTCTCAGTGGCAGTTCTTCAACCTTTGCTGATAGCCCCCTCCCTTTCCCTGGGTAGGAAATAATTCCACTCCCCTCTGCATCCTCAACAACCTGTCCAGGTCAGTAGGGCATGTGTTTGAGAGGGTCAGATCTCTTTAGTCCTGTGCCAGCTCCCAGGGCAAACAATGGCATGGCCCCTCCCAGCCTGGAAGGGCTCATGGGACACAGCAGACCAAATTTGTTGGCCAAAAGCTGAATCAGCCTTAGGCTGCATCTCTCTCTCTTCCTTTTCCTGGGGAGGTTGATCCCTGCAGCCCCCTTCTGTCTATATCTGTCAGCCCAACACCAGAGAATTTTTAATTGTCTGCTCGTAGGGTAGGGGAAGGGCACCAGCAGTTGTAGCTGCAGCTTCCATTTACAGTTTTTCTGTAGAGATTTTTTTTTTCTTGTGCCCCTCTTTTAGGTGGTGGCCAGCCTTCCCCTGGTGTCCCACCTTTTGGCTATTATGAATAATACTGTTATAAACATTTCTGTACCAGTTTTTGCACGGACTTAGGTTTTCATGTCTTTGGGTATACACCTAGGAGTGGAGTTGCTGGATCATATGATAACTTTATATTTAGCCATTTAAGGAGTGGCCAGACTGTTTTCCAAAGCGAAAATGCCAATCAAAGCCACAATGAGAGACCATTTCATGCCCATTAAGATGACCATAATAATAAGTACATAAATAAAAATAAGTGTTGGCAAGGTTGTGGAAAAATTAAACCTGTTGTACATTGCTAGCAATATGGGGCAGCTGCTGAGGAAAACAGCTTGGCAGTTCCTCAAAAATTTAAACAATTACCATATGACCCAGCAATTTCACTCCTAGATATATACCCAAAAGAATTGGAAACAGGTTCTCAAATACTTGTACATGAATGTTCACAGCAGAACTATACACAACAGCCAAAAGGTGAAAATGAAATGTCCGTCAAGAGATAAATGGATAAACAAATTGTGGTATATATACACAACTGAAAAAATTCCATCCATAAAAATAAAAATGCTACAACATGAATGGGCCTTGAAAGTATTATGTTAAGTGAAAGAAAGCCAGACCCAAAAGACACACACATTTTATGATTCCACTTATATGCAAATCCATGGAGACAGAAAGCAAATAGGTGGTTGCCAGGGGCTTGGGATAAGAGTGAATGGGGCATATGGGAATCCCCCATATTTTTTAAGTAACATTTATGTAATCTAAGTATCTTTTTTAAAAAAATAAAAAAGTGTATTATTGAAAAAAGAAACATTCTTATTCTGTAGAAATACTTCAACCATTTTTCTTTCATGCCATTTTCTAGTCTTTCATAAATAAATATTTCCTTTAAAGGATAGCTACAATATTTTTATACTTCTATTTTGTCTTTTATTAAAAGTTTAGAAAGCAGCTGTGGCTCAATTGGTTGGGCTCCCATTTACCATATGGGAGGCCCTGGGTTCAATCCCCGGGGCATCCTGGTGAGGGAGCTCCCGCATGGCACAGTGAGCTCAGAGCCCATGCAGTGCATTGAGCCGGCACAGCAAGACAACGCAACAAAGGGAGACAGGAAGACACGGAAAGGCGCACAGCGAATGGACATAGCACAAGCAGCAAGGGGGGGATAAATTAATTAAAAATAAATAAATAAAAACAAGTAACCAAAGGGGGGGGGGAATATAGGGAATCAGATGTGGCTCAAGCAATTGGGCTCCCGTCTACCATATGGGAGGTCCCAGGTTCGTTTCCCAGGACCTCCTGGTGAAAGCAAGTTGGCCCGCACGAAGAGCTGGCCTATGCAGAGAGCTGGCCCATGCAGACTGCTGGTGTAACAAAAAGAGACAAAGAGGAGAGACAATGAGACACACAACAAATCAGGGAGTTGAGGTGGCTGAAGCAATTGCCTTTCTCCCACATTGAAGGTCCCAGGATTGGTTCCCGGTGCCTCCTAAAGAGAAGATGAGAAGACAAGCAGACACAGAGAGCACACAGCAAGTGCAAAAACAAGTGGGGGGGGTGCGGAATAAATGAATAAAATAAGACTCAAAACAAAGGAAAACACCTTTAAAAAGTATATGAAACTAAAAAAAGTCAACAGGGAGTAAATGGTTAAGGCGTACAGGGTTTTATTTTGAGTTGAGAATATGTGAATTGAACCTCAATAAATACACACACACATACAGGATGGGGTTAACAGATTAGACACATTAGAAAAAAAAAGATCAGTGAACTTGTGACATAGCAATAGAAATTACCCAAAAAGTGAAAAGCAGAGAAAAAAGACCAAAAATATAAACAGGGCATCAATGAGTTATGAAGCATTATCAAGTAAATAACATGTAATTGAAGACTTCTAGGGAGAAGAGAGACATAAAGGCAAAATATGTTTGAAAACAAGCAAAATTTTTTACAGATTTGATGAAACATCCAACAAACCTCAAGCAAAAGAAACATGAAGAAAATCTCATCAAGACAGTTTCATAATCAAACTGCTGAATACCAGTGATAAAGAGAAAAATTGTCACAGGAAAAAGAGATACATTCTGTAAAGACCAAAGACAAGAACAACAGCAGACTTTTCATCGGAAACCCATACAGTCCATGTGACAATGAGTCAACCTAGAATTCTATACCCAACAAAAATATCTTTCAAAAACAGGCAAGACATTGGGGACTTCCACTCAACCAAGATAGTAGCATAAGTTTCCCCAACAGAATCTTTGAACAACTAGCAAAAACTGGCAGACCCATCTTCTTCAAAACTTTAGAAAACAGAGAGTTGCAGTAATTGGGCAAGTGCTTAATCAAGAAAATGCAGCTTGAAAAACAGGTAATGCTCATGGTGCCCTTGCTTACCTCTTCCCAGCACAGTGTGGAGTCATCCTACACTCCCATTGTGGGTCCCTGATCCTAGAGGGAGCAGAATAACCCCTATGTGCATACTGTGTTGTCTATATGTCAGGTGGAAACCTATTCTGCAGGCAAAGAAGCAGCTTGCAGACTGCTAAAGCACTGTAAGAAACAAGTCAGGGGGAAGGATGTGGCTCAAATGGTTGGGCATCCGACCCATATGGAGGGACCCGGGTTCGATCCCTGGAACCTCCTGGTAAAAAAAAAAAGAAACAAGTCAAATAGGTCTGGGGCAAAGGATTACCTGCATTAAGTCATATGACAGAACGCCCAGGAGGGGGTGAAAGTCTATTTCATACAAAATAGAGGGCACATTTGAATTCCTATAATGGGAATTTGTAAGGTCACAAGTAAGCCCAGGACAAGAAGCAGGCTCTATGCAGGCTCAGATAAGAAAGAAAGTACCCTGCTCTTTACATTGACCTCTGGCTCATCTTGATAGGAGAGCTAAGCTGTGATGGAGCCCATTAGCCAAGCAGAGCAAATTCACAAAGACTGAAAGTTGGCCTCTGCCTTGGTATGGTCTTTACATGGGCAACAAAATGCTGGCTGGCTTATGCTATATTTTAGCCATGATAGTCTATGTGCTCATGTAGTAGTTGATGTTTTCCTTGGAATGGATGGTGTTGAGTCTTAGCCATGCATCTCATTGTGTCCAGCAGTCTTTTCAATAAATACTTTTTAAAAACATAGAGTTAAAGAATGTAATTAATACCACTGAGTTATATACTTGAAAACAGTTAAAATGAGAAATGTTATGTTTTATATATGTTTTAATAATTTTAATGTATCTTTTTTTTTTACTTTATTTTTCTTTATTTATCCCCCCACCCTTTCCCCAGATGGTTCTCTTGTCTGTCTGCTCATTGTTTGCTCACCTTCTCCAGGAGGCACCGGGAACTCAACCCGGAACCTCCCACGTGAGAGGTGAGTGCCGAACGGCCTTAGCCACATTCACTCCCCACGGGCTGCAGCATCTGCTGGCTTGTGGTATTAGCTCGTTGAGGCAGAAGGCAGCGTCTAGCTAGTTGCGGAGGCAGCGTCTAGATCGTTGTGGTGGGATGCGATGTCTGCTCGTCTTTTTTTAGGAGGCACTGAAACCTGAACCCGGGACCTACCATGTGGTAGACGGGCGCCCAACTGGTTGAGCCACATCCTCTTCCCTTAATGTATCTTGTAACAACAAAAATCACAGCATAGCAAAATTTCTGAGATGCAGCTTAATCAGTGCTTTAAGGGAAAGTTAAAGTATTAAATGCTTATATTATTTTAAAAATATGTGTAAATGATGTAATTATTATTATGACTGTTGGGAATTGAATCATGCCCCCTGTAAAACGCATTTTCTAGTCCCAACCTGGTCCTGTGGGTGTGAACCCATTTGTAAATAGGACTTTTGAAGATGTTATTAGTTAAGTATGAATAACTGAATGAGGGTGGTCCTTAATCCAATATGGCTGAAGTCCTTATAAGCAAAGGAAATTGAAAACAGAAAGCGACAGGGAACAGCTAACAGCAGGAAGTCAATGGGACCCAGAAGAGAAAGAAGATGCTGCCATGTGCACTACAATGTGACATAAAAGCCAAGGACAAAGGATAGCCAGGAGCTAGTTCCAGAATGCCACAGTCTTCAGGGAAAAGCATTACCTTGCTGATGACTTGCCTTTGAACTTCTTGTAGCCTCAAAACCATGAACCAATAAATTTGCATTGTTTTGAGAGGGGCAAGATGGTGGCAGAGTAAGGAGCTCCAAGAGCCAGCTCATCCTACAGTGCAGTTAGTAATCAACCAGAGCTATCTAAAGCACCTGTTTGGAGACTAGAAGAACATACTGCAACATCCTTGGAAGAACAGAAGGAGGAGATGGCCCATCTGCAGTGAAGATTCATGAGTTGAGCACTCTATGCCATGGAGGCTGGTGCCCATCCCCTGCTGGTGGCACAAGATGCCTCAGGAGCTATTCCCTGGCTGGAGTGGGAAGTGCCATTTCCCAAAAACAAGGGAGGAAGAGATGGTCGGGCACTGACTTCAGCTACTGATTAGTAAATTTGGCTAGCTAAAGTCTAATGCCAAGTACAGCTAAAGTATGAACCTGTCCAAGTGGGAAAGAGGCTGGTAGCCTCCATTTTAACTCTGGCCTCAGCATGAGGGGAAAGTGTGGCTGATTGAAAATTACAGTAACAGTAGGCACTGGCTTCTTTCCACCCTGATCAGAGTGCTGCCATAGCATGGGCTCCAGCCTTGCCACCAGTCTGTCTGGAAACCACAGGGTCTTGGCCTACATAGCTTAAATTACTGCATACAACTGCAGCTCCGTCCCCACACCTAACAGGGGAAAAAGTGGGAGAAGCTTCATTAGTTCCTGGGGCAATGCAGGCAGCTTCAGCTCCCGTAGCTTACAGTACCAACCACATCCTCAGCTCCTACTCCACCCCCAGCAAGGAAGAAAGGATAAGAAACATGAAAAAGAGCTTAAAAAAACTCTGATTGGCTAAAAATGAGCCATTATAAAGTTCCAAATTAAGTTGAATCAAGTTTCAAAGATGGGCTGTAGCACAGATAGAAAGCCCTAGACTAAAGAGAGAAACTGAGACCAGAATAAATACATCAAGTAAATCAGATGCCAAAACACCAAGAAATTACAAGACACACCAAGAAACAGGAAGATATGGCCCAGTCAAAGAAACAAACTAAACCTCCAGATGATATAAAGAAGTTAAGACACCTAATCACAAATGTTCAAACAAATTCCCTTAATAAATTCAATGAGATGGCTAAAGAGATTAAGGATATTAAGAAAACATTGGGTGAGCACAAAGAAGAATTTGAAAGCATACATAGAAAAATAGCACATATTATGGGAATGAAAGGCACAATAAATGAAATTAAAAATATATTGGAAGCATACATATAGAGCAGATTTTAAGAGGCAGAAGAAAGGATCAGTGACCTGGAAGACAGGGCCTCTGAAAGTGAGTACAGCCAGCTGATTTTTGACAAAGGTACAAAAGCAATTCAGTGGAAGATAGTCTCTTCAACAAATGGTGCTGGAAAAATTGGATGGGCATAGGCCAAAAAATCAACCTCAATCTAAACCTTACACCTTATATATAAAATAATTCAAACTGGATCATAGATTTAAATATAAAGCATAACAATATAAAACTTTTAGAAGAAAACAGGAGAAAATCCTCAAGAACTAGGACTAAGTGAAGAATTAATTCTTAGACATGACACCAAAAGCAAGATCCAAAAAAGGAAAAAAAATGATAAATTGGACTTCATCAATATTTTAAAAGTTTGTTCTGCAAAAGACCCTGTTAAGAGGATGAAAAGCTACAGACTGGGTGAAAAATATTTGCAAACCACATATTCGACA
Organism: Cabassous unicinctus; assembly: GCA_029593785.1. Lineage (NCBI taxonomy): Eukaryota > Metazoa > Chordata > Mammalia > Cingulata > Chlamyphoridae > Cabassous > Cabassous unicinctus. The sequence continues at coordinate 7,102 of JAQZBX010086906.1, forward strand.
AAGGGCTTGTATCTATAATATATGTAGTGCTCTTAAACTTAACCATTAGAGGTACCAGTTGTAGCTCAGTGGTTTAAGTGCCTGCTTCCCATGTACAAGATCCCAAATTCAATCCCTGGTACCTCCTCAAAAAAAACACAAAAAAACAACTCAACCATTAGAGCAACTTCCAGGAAGACGGAAGACTACAAAGGCAGGGGACTCTTGGGACTCTGTTGTCTCCCAGAAAAGTAGCTAGAGTACAGGCAGAAATGGCCTGGAAAAAAATCTTCTAGGGTTTAGAACATCAGGGGAAGGCTGGACACTGCCCAGAAGAGAAAGGGGCAAAGGAAAGTAATCACAACAGCAAAACTGTGAGTTAAAAGCTGCAACTGCCGGCATCCTCCTCCACCATATAGACATTTTTTAATTCTCAGGCCTAGGGACCAGTGGTCTACAGACCAAGGGAGCTCCAGGGACCCACCTACCCAGAAAAGGGGAGAAAGAGGAACACAGCCTCCTGGAGAACATTGCCCCAGCCCTGCAAGGTATTGCCACCTAGTTGGCACTGTAATCGATCTTCAAAAGGCCATTCCACCGTTCTTTCAATCCAGCTGCTTCAGGATGATGGGGAAATGGTAAGACCAGTGAATTCCATGGGTATGTGCCCATTCCCACACAACATTTGCTGTGAAATGGGTTCTTTGATCAGAAGCAATGCTGTGTGGAATGCCATGGTGGTGGATAAGACATTTGGTAAGTACACAGATGGTAGTTTTGGAAAAAGCATTGTGTGCAGGAAAAGCAAATCCATATCCAGAGTATGTGTCTATTCCAGTTAAAACAAATCATTGCCCCTTCTGTGATGGAAGTTGTCCAATGTAATCAACCTGCCACCAGGTAGGAGGCTGATCACCTAGGGGAGTGGTGCCATATCGGGGGCTGAATGTGGGTCTCTGTTGCTGGCAGATTGGACACTCAGCAATAGCTGTAGCCAAGTCAGCCTTGGTGAGGGAAAGTCCATCTTGCTGAGCCCATGCATAACCTCCATCCTTACCTCCATGGCCACTTTGTTCATGAGCCCATTGGGCAATGACAGGAGTGGCTGGGGAAAGAAGCTAAGCATTAGCGGATCATCTTATCCACTTGATTATTAAAATCTTCCTCTGCTGATGTCACCCTCTGGTGAGGATTCATGTGGGACACAAATATTTTCATGTTTTTTGCCCACTCAGAAAGGACTATCCACATACCTCTTCACCAGACCTTTGTCACCAATTTTCTAATCATGTTCCTTCCAAGTCCCTGACCAGCCAAACAATTGGCAACAGCCCATGAATCAGTGTACAAACATACCTCCAGCCATTTCTCCTTCCAATCAAAATGAACAACCAGGTGAACTGCTCAAAGTTCTGCCCACTGGGAGGATTTGCCCCCACCACTGTCCTTCAGGGATGTCCCAGAAAGGGACTGCATTGCTGCAGCTGTCCACTTTCTGGTGGTACCTGCATATCGTGAAGGACCATCTGTAAACCAGGCCCGAGTTTTCTCTTCCTCAGTCAACTGATTGTAAGGGACTCCCCAAGAGGCCAAAGCTGTGGGCTGGGAAAGAGAAGGTAACATGGCAAGGGTGGTGACCATGGGCATTTGGGCTACTTCCTCATGTAACTTACTTGTGCCTTCAGGACCTGCTCGAGCCCTATCTCATATATATCACTTCCACTTTATGATGGAGTGCTGCTGTGCATGCCCAACTTTGTTTTGGTGGGTCAGACAATACGCAGCTCATGATAGGCAACTCAGATCTCATGGTAACTTAATGGCCCATGGTTAAGTGTTCAGTCTCTACTAAGTCCCAGTAGCAGGCCAAAAGCTGTTTTTCAAAAGGATAGTAGTTATCTGCAGAGGATGGCAGGGCTTTACTCCAAAATCCTAAAGGTCTGCATTGTGATTCTCCTATAGGGGCCTGCCAAAGGCTCCCAATAGCGTCTCTATTTGCCACTGGAACATCCAGCACCATTGGATCTGCTGGATCATATGTCCCAAGTGATAGTGCAGCTTGCACAGCAGCCTGGACCTGTCACAGAGCCTCCTCTTGTTCCAGTCCCCAATCAAAACTAGCAGCTTTTCTGGTCACTTGGTAAATGGGCCAGAGTAGCACATCCAAATTAGGAATATGCTGTCTCCAAAATCCAAAGAGATCAAATAAGCGTTGTGCCTCTTTTTTGGTCATAGAAGGGGTCAGATGCAACAGCTTATCCTTCACTTTAGAAGGGATATCTCGGCATGCCCCACACCACTGGATACCTAGAAATTTCACCGAGCTGGAAAGCCCCTATAATTCTGTTGAATTTATCTCCCATCCTCTCTCATGCAAATGCCTTACCAATAAGTCTAGAGTCTTTGCTACTTCTTGCTTGCTAGGTCCTATCAACATGATATCAATATAATGGACCAGTGTGACGTCTTGTGGGAGGGAGAGACAATCAAGGTCCCTGTGGACAATATTATAACATAGGGCAGGAGAGTTGATATACCTCTGAGGCAAAACAGTGAAGGTATATTTCTGGCCTTGCCAGCTGAAAGCAAACTGTTTCTGGTGGTCCTTACTAACGGCAATTGAGAAAAAAGCATTTGCCACATCAATAGCTGCATATGAGGTACCAAGGGATGTATTGATTTGCTAAAGCACTGATATATCTGGGACAGCAGCTGCAATTGGAGTCACCACCTGGTTAAGTTTATGATAATCTACTGTCATCCTCCAAGATCCATTTATTTTCTGCACAGACCAAATAGTAGAGTTGAATGGGGATGTGGTGGGAATCACCACCCCTGCATCCTTCAAATCCTTGATGGTGGCACTAATCTCTGCAATACCTCCAGGAATCCGGTATTGCTTTTGTTTTACTATTTTGCTAGGCAGGGGCAGTTCTAGTGGCTTCCACTTGGCCTTTCCTACCATAATAGCCCTCACTCCACAAGTCAGGGATCCAATATGGGGATTCTGCCAGTTACTGAGTATGTCTATTCCAATTATGCATTCAAAACTGGGGAAATAACCATAGAATGGGTCCTGGGACCCACAGAACCCACTGTGAGATGGGCCTGAGCTAAAACTATCAATCACCTGACCTCCCTAAGCCCCTACTCTGACTGGTAGACCATAGTGACATTTTGGGTCTCATGGAATTAATGTCACTTCTGAGCCGGTGTCTAATAATCCCTGAAATGTCTAATCATTTCCTTTTCCCCAATGCAGTTACTCTGGTAAAAGGCCATAGGTCTCCTTGAGGAAAGCTGGGAGGAAGATTAACAGTATATATTTTTGGCAGTTTAATAGGATCCTTCCCCAAGGGGACCTGGCCTTCTCATTTAAGGGGCTCTGAGTCTGTAAACTATCTCAAGTTTTGGAATTGACTAAGGGGCCATGATTCTCTGTGTCTGTAATTTGAGTTAGGGTTTTATTCACTGGGCCTAGAATTCTTCTGCTTATACAGATCCAGAAGGAATTTAGTAGACTGCCCGTCTGTTTCACTTCTAGGTACCCCACGATCTATCAGCCAAGGCCATAACTCTATGCGACTCAGACTATTTTGATTGCTGCTTTGAGTCTGCCTTTCATTGTGGTAGCCACGCCCACCTTGTCTTTGGCAATTAACTGCTGATACTTGACTTTTAGCAGCCCGAGATCCGATCATCCCCAAAATGTTTAAGGATTCTAATTCCATTACAGCCCTCCCTACAGTAATATCTGGACTACAGAGAATAATAACCACAGAACTCTTCAGGGAAGATGGAGTTAGTCTTACAAATGTATTCCTCACAGTCCTGGTTAAAGGTGTGTCCTCTGGACATTCCTGGGATGGGTAGGCAGGTCTTATATGGTAAATCCATTCTAGCATTATAATCTCTCTAAGCCTTTGAATTCCCTCTTCTACTGTATACTAGGGCAAATCATGCATCTCAACCTCAGACCTGCTAGGCCATCTTTTGGTTCATGTTTCAGCTCAGCCACCTGAACAAACTGTAAGAGCCTTTTCTAACCCCTGGAGCTACAGCCTCAGGGCTCCAAGTCCTGTTAGCTAGAACAATTGATCTCTCATCACTTAATGGCCTTTTAATGGCTGGTCTAACTGTGAAACTCCCAGTCAGTAAAGTCATAAAACTAGGACTGCTTTTAAAATCTCTATAAAAATAAGTTTTTTTGCCCTTTCTCCATGAAGGGGCAATATTCTTTTGGAAGCCATCCGATCTATTTGGTCTGTCTTCCAAGTCTAGAACAGCCCTGGAAGCATCCGGTGGCAGGGGCTCTGTGATTCCCAGGGTGGCGGGAACCAGAGAAGTAACTCTGAACAGCCCCGAGACCTTGGGCCCTTCCATTCAGAGGGCAGCCAAATGTCCTCTGAGATTTATCTCAGGAGCTTCCATTTGGGTAACAGTGCAGTCAGCCTCAGACCCTGGAATGTAGGGGTGCTGTAGAGCAGTAAACTCTGAATGGCCCCCATTCCTTGGTACCTTCTGTTCAGAGAGCTGCCAAACATCCCCTGAAACGTACTCTGGTGCTTCAGTTTGGTAACTGCCCCCAATGTCTCCCACCAATCCATCTTGGGCACTTTGGCCTGAACTTCAGGATTTTCAAGCATCTCCCAAGACCTAAGTAGGCCATGGAAACACCCATTGGCAGGGCTCTGGATTAAATTCTCAGGACGCTGAGCCCAGAGCATTAGCTCCAAATTATTTCAAGTGGTGAATGTTTTAGTCAGACTTGGACTCTGGAACGCCAGGTCAGTTGACTAAAAAGCGCTTTTTCATTCTTCATAGAATAATGGGCATAGTCTCTAGCCTACCAGACATTCCATAAGAGTGTCTTCTCAGGAATCAGGAATTTTGCCTACTGCTGGTCTACATGGCCAGTATAGCCAAGAATAGCCTCAGTATGGGACCCTGAATTCCAATTAAACCAGAGTAAAAGAGGACAGATAGATCTGAGGCCCAGAAACCTCATGTTATGTCTCATGTCTCCTTGAAGAAATGAGGAAATACACCTCAAACTTCCATTAGTTTAAACTTGATTGTGCCTATAAAAGGTGTGAGTAGGGGGAAATGGATGTGGCTCAAGTAATTGGGCTCCTGTCTACCAAATAGGAGGTCCAGGGTTCAATTCCCAGGGCCTCCTGTGAAAGGCAAGATGGAGAGCTGGCCCACACGGAGTGCTGGCCCATGCAGGAGAGCTGGCCCATGCAGAGAGCTGGCGCAGCAAGATGATGCAACAAAAAGAGACACAGAGGAGAGACAAGAGACGCAGCAGACCAAAGAGCTGAGGTGGTGCAAGAGATTGAGCGCCTCTCTCCACTCTGGAAGGTCCCAGGATTGGTTCCCAGTGCCGCCTGGAGAAAAGACAAGCAGACACAGAAGAACACACAGCAGACAGTGAGCGCAAAACAATGAGGGGATAAATAAAAGGTATGAATAGGGATCAAGATCCAAACCGGTTACTAAACCTCTCCTGGAAAATAAGAAACCTCATGTGCCATCAATTAAGATAAAAAAAGTTCCTAGAAGTGCTAAAGGTATAAAATTCTCTCTTCTATTTTAATCTGTGTTTAACTTTGTGTTCAACTTTGAAATCTGTGTTTAACTTTGTCAGTTTGCTTGTGCCTAGGTAATCAAATTTGAAGTTCACCTGTTAAAAATGGTGAAAGATAACCTAAAAAAATGAGTCTTTAAATGTCAATACTGGGGGACGGATGTGGCTCAAACGGTTGGGCATCCATCTCCCATATGGAGGGACCTGGGTTCGATTCCCGGGACATCCCAGTTAAAAAAAAAAAATGTCAATACTGTCTT
>JAQZBX010086907.1:0-12937 GCA_029593785.1 Cabassous unicinctus
GTGCAAAACTCTAAAGGAGACTACTAGTGAACACAGATCCAATCTGCAAAGACAGTGAAAAATGTTGTTTGCATTGCTTTGTTTATTTTTGTTAGCTCTTGACACTCAAAGACATCTCTGTCATTTAACTAGGTGGATACAAATGTAAGGGACAGACAGCTCAGGGACTAATTCCAGAGTTAACACTTTAAATATTGAAATGTACAATGTGCAACAAAATAATACAAGACAAGTAAAGAAACAGGAAATGATAGCCAATCCAAAGGAACAAAATGAAAATCCAAAAACCATCAATGAAGAAGATTAAACTTTGGATATACTGGAAAAAGACTTTTTAAAAAATGACCCTCACTATGCTCTACAAGATAAAGGAAAACACAAAGAAAGAACTAAAGAATATCAGGAAAACAATGAACAATATGAGGGAAAATGTCAATAAAGAGAGAAATTTTAAAAAGGAGCTAAATTGAAATATTGGAGTTGAAGACCTCCATATCTGAAGTGAAAAATTCCCAGGAGAGTTTAAAGAGCAGATTTGATCTGGCAGAAGAAAGAATCAGTGAACTCAGAAGACAAGTTAAATGAAATGATTCAGAATGAGTTACATAAAGAAAAAGAATTTTAAAAAGGCAAACAGACCTAAGAGAACTATGGGACAAGTATACCTATATCTATATATCTGTATATATATATTACCAGAATCTCAGAAAGAGAATAAAGAAAGGGGTAGAAGGAATTTTCAAAGAAATAATGGCAGAAATCTTTCCAAATGTAAAGAAAGACATAAGTATGCACAATCAAGAAGTCCAAAGAACCCCAAACAAAATAAGCTCAAATAGAACAACACTGAGACACATAGTAGTCAAATGTCAAATGCAAAGGACAAGGAGAGAGTTCTGAAAACAGTGAGGGAAAAACAACTTTATGTACAAGGGAGTCCCGATAAGATTATGTGCCAATTTCTCATCAGAATACATGAAAACAAGGGAGTGATATGAAATATTTAAGGTGCTCAAAGAAAACATTGCCAACCAAGAATTTTATATCTGTTGAGATTGTCTTTTAAAAATTAGGGAACAATTAAGGTATTCACAAGTAAACAAAAGCTGAGGGAGTTTGTTACCACTAGATCTGCCCTAGAAATAAGCTAAGGGGAGGTCTTATGACTGAAAGGAAAAGACACCAAACAGTGGATCACAGCAGCATAGAAAAATATAGACCTCCAATAAAAATAATCATATGGGTAATTATAAATGCCAGTACTGTTGTATTATATTATATTGTATTGTATTGTCTTGCATTGTACTGTATTTTTGGTATGTAACTCCATTTTTTCCTTCTTACAGGTTTAAAATGCAAATGCAAAAAAAGTAATAGCAAATTTATGGTTTGGGATGTACAATGTATAAAGATATAATTTGTAACATGTACAACAAAATGGTGGAGGAATGGAGGGATAAAGGAGCAGTGTAATTGTATGATATTGAAGTTAAATGGGTATCAAATCAATAGTGATTGTTATAGAATTAGGATGATAAGTTTAAGCCCCATGGTAACCACAATGAAAATATATAGAAAATATATACAGAAAGGAATAAGGGTTACAAATTGATATAATACAAAAAATCCAACAAATGTGAAAGTAGGAATTAATGGAATAATTGAGGAATGAAAAAAATAAGACTTACAAAAAATAGGAAATTGGAAGGAGAAAGTTGTGCATTATCAGTAGTTTCTTTTACTAGAAATGGATAAAACTTTCCATTCAAAAGTCAGAAATTGGCAGAATGGGAAAAAAAAGCATGATGCAACTATGTTGTTTACGAAGTTTCACCTTAAATTCAAAGACACAAATTGGTTGGAAATGACAGGATAGGAAAAAATACAAATGGCCAAAAAGCACATGAAGAGATATGCTCAACATCCATCATTAGTGTTAGGGGAATGCAAATTAAATCCACAATGACACACCATTTCACACCCACCAGAATGGCTACTACTAAAAAATGGGCAATAACAAGTGTTGGAGAAGATGTGGAAAAATAGAAACATGCATTCATTTTTAGTGTGAATGTAAAATCACAGTTTGGTGGTTCCTCAAAAAGTTAAGTATAGAATTACCATATGACCTGACAATTCCACTTCTAGGTATATCCCAAAAGAAATGAATGTAAGGTCTCAAACATATATTTGCACATCGATGTTCATAGTGGCATTATTCACAATTGCCAAAAGATGGTGGCATTCCAAGTATCCATCAAGAGATGACTAGATAAATGAAAGGTGGTATATACACACAATGGAATATAAGTCAGCCATAAAAGGAATGAAGTTCTCAACAATGCGGTAACATGGCTAAACACTGAAGACATCATGTTAGTGAAATAAGCCATAAAAAACAGAACAAACACTGTATTATCTCACCGATATGAAATAATTGGAATAAGCAAATACATAAAGTTAGAAACTAGAATTCAGGTTATGAGAGGCCACTATAGGAGTAAGGATGGGAGTTAATGCTTAATTGGTAGAGAATTTTCTGTTTGGGGTGATGGAAAGCTTTTGGTAATGGGTGGTGGTAATGGTAGCACAACATTGTAAATGTAATTCATACCACTGAATTATATATTTGATTGTGGTTAAAAGGATAAATTTTTACTAAATTACTAGATTAATTTTATATATATATATATTTAGGACTAGTGATGTCATCAAATGAAAACCTAAAGCATCCTCTGAGAAAACCTCCCTAGAGATTCATCAAATAAAATGACAAATCCCATCTTTTTGGAACTCTGGAGGACAGTAAAGACTAGAGAAGAACTCCACAAATGTGGAATCAATAAAAGGGAAATATCAGATAGGAAACTGCTGTCCCAGACCAGCCAGTCCACTCCCTCTCCCTCACTCAGTACCACACACTTTGGGACATGCTCAGAGGCAGTGACCCTAGTCCCTCTCACCAGGGATAGCAGCAACAGAACCACATGCATACCCTGGCACAGAGACCCAAGTTAACAGAGACACAGTGTAGAACACAAGCTGCTGAGGAATGATGCATATAACAGGGTGCCCTGGAGGAAAAAGGAGAGAGAGAGAGAGAAAGAGAGAGAGAGAGTGAGAAAGCACACGTAAAACTGCAATAAAACTGCAGCTGAAAAGTCTGTGCTCACTTAATCCAGTTTTTCTTGACTGGACCACCTAAACACTAAATGAACTTATATGGATTGAACCATCTGGCTCCCTGGGGTGGGATACCATATAGGAGAAGCAAACCAGAGGCAAAAAAGCATCATAGAAAAAAGGGAGGTTTAAACTGAACTGCTAGACAGGAGGGTCCCAGAAATGTAGAGAATAAAGAAAATGGGGCACTGAATGAAGGAGAGAATTTAGACAACTCATAGAATCTGGGGAGAAAATTCTGCATAAAACACCAACAGAACAGATTAAGATTCCAAGAGAAGGAACAGAGTAAAAGGTTTCTACTGGGGCAAACAATTGCAAAAATACTATAAGCATAAACACTGTGCCACAAATCCAAGGCAAGAATCAGAGGAAGAGCTGAGAAAATTTGTTAAACATAGTGTAGCAGTTTAATATTATTTATGAATTCCAAAAATAGATATTCGATTATGTTTGTAAACTGCTCTGTTCCTCTGGGCATATTAGATTGTATTAGCTTCGGAGGTTTCACTTTTACGTGATTAAATTATGATTAAGGCTTTGATTCCACCACGCCATTAGGACATTGAGTCCCTGCCCACCAAGGGTGGAGACTTACAGAGAAAATGACATGGCAGAGGAGAGAGTTAAGAGTTTTTGATGCTGGAACCCCGAGAAGTAAACACACAGAGAAGCAGATATGTGAGGAAAGAGAGAAGGTTTCTTTAGACTCAGCAGAGGCTCCAGGAAGAGCGCCAAGCCTTTTGCCTGATAGTTTACAGCTGGCCTTGTGAAGAGAGCAGAGCAGCTGAGCCCAGAAAGAAACAAGCTCCTGGAAGAGAGACAGGCCTTATGCTAGCCTACAGCTAAGAAAGGAAGGAGCTGGGACCATGGAGCCTTAGGAGGAAGAGGAAGACCGAACCCTCACAAAGAAGGTAGCCATCTTGCTCCAACACATGGCAACAGACTTTGGTGAGGGAGGTAACTTACACTTTATGGCCTTTTGACTGTAAGCTTCTTCCCCAAACAAATACCCTTTATAAACTCAACAGATTTCTGGTACTTTGCACCAGCCCTCCTTTGCCTAATACACACAGGCTATTCTAAAGCTCTAGAATAAGTTGAACCAAGTATCAAAAAAAGAGCCTTAATGCAAATCCATTCAAGAATAAAACCCTAGACAAGAGAAACTGATCTTCAGAGTAAACTCATCAAGAGAATCAGATGCCTAGACATCAACAAAAACTTATAAGCCAAACTAAGAAACAGGAATATATGGCTCAGTCAAGGGAACAAATTAAAATTTCAGAGGAGACACAGAATGTGGAACAACTAATCAAAGAAGTTCAAACAAATCTCCTAAATCAATTCAAGGAGATGAAGGAAGATATGCATAAAGAGATAAAGAATATTAAAAGGACAATGTGTGAGAATAAAAAGAATTTGAAATTATAAAAAGAAACATAACAGAAATTATGGGGATGAATAGCACAATGGTAGAGATTAAAAATACATGAAAGTCATACAACAGTGCATTTGAACAGGAAGAAAAAAGAATCAGCAAACTAGAAAATAAGACAATCAAAATCATACAGTCTAAAGAACAGATAGAGAAAAGAATAGAAAAAAATTGATCAGTGTCTCAGGAATTTGAGTGACATCAAGAAGTGCCCAAAACATAAATGCCCTGGTATCACAAAAGGAGGCAAGAAGGCAAAAGGGGACAGAAAGAATATTTGAGGAAATAATGACTGAAAATTTCCCAACTCTCATTTATTATGAAAGACATAAATATACATGCAATATACACCACACAGAATAAATCCTAATAGACCTATTCTAAGAAACATACAAACCAGAATGTTAAATGCCAAAGATAAAGTGAGAATTCTGGAAGCAGCAAGAAAAAAAGCAATTCATCACATACAAGGGATTCTCAATAAGATTAAGTGCCAATTACTCATCAAAAACCATGGAGCCAAGAAGGCAATGGTAGAATATATTTAATGTGCTGAAAGAAAATAACTGCCAAACAAAATTTTTTTCCAGCAAAACTATCCTTCAATAATGAGGAAGAGATTGCCAAAAGATGGAAACAACCTAAGTGTCTATCAACTGAAGAATGGATAAACAAAATGTGGTATATACATATGATGGAATACTATGCTGCTATAAGAAGAAATGAAATTGGGACACATATGACAACATGGATGAACTTGAAGACATTATGCTAAGTGAAATAAGCCAGACACAAAAGGACAAATATTGCATTGTTTCAATAATATGAACTAAATATGAAGAGTAAATGCATGGAGTTAAAACCTAGAGTATAGGTTATTAGGAGATAAGAAGAGGGCTGAGAAAGGGTACTGATGCTTAATGTATGTAGAAATTTTAATTAACTTGACTGTAAAAGCGTGGAAATGGATAGAGTTGATGGTAAAATACTATAGTGAGTAGAATTAACACAGCTGGTTTATAAATAGGATTGTTGCTGAAAAGGGTAGTCTAGGGATTTAAATGTCAATTGAGTAGGCTAAACATTCACTATATTAGGAACCATGCATGTGTCCCCAGATCTAGTTTTTCTCCCTAGGTCTGGTTTTTAGAATGCTGGTGATAAACTAAGCCTGATTTATTATATCATCACACTGTTTGGGAAAAGACTGTAACTCTAGGTATCTTTGGTCAACATTAAGACATATAGCAGGGGGACGGATGTGGCTCAAATGGCTGGGCATCCATCACCCATATGGAGGGACTTGGGTTCGATCCCCAGGACCTCCCGGGAAAAAGAAAAAGAAAAATAGAGAAGGCACGTGGGCCACCAGGTCCCTTGAGCGGGTGAGCCCCCCCAGGCCCCACGCAAGGGTGCGCCACCAGGCCCCATGCAGGAGTGAGCCACCAGGCCCTATGTGTGGGTGTGCCATCAGGCCCCGTGAGCCACATAGCAAGATGAAGATGTAACAGGAGAGTGACCCAAGGGAGAGCCAGGATGAGACGTGCTGAAAAACCAGGAACTAAGGCCTCTCTGCCACATTGGAGTTTCCGAGGATCAAATCCCAGTGAAGACAGGAGGAGAAGGATGAGAAGAGAGGGCTGGAAATGAACACAGAGAGTTGCCCAGTGAATGGGCACAAAAACAGCAAAAATGGGGCGAGGGGGTGTAAAAATGGATAAAAATAAATAAACAAACAAACAAATAAATAAATAAATACTTTTAAAAAATGTATAGGGGGTAAGATATGGACTATAGTTAGTAGTAATACTTTGACAATGCTCTTTCATAATATGTTAACAAATGTTTCACAACAATGCAAAGTATTTGTGGTGGGGTGTTGTGTGGGAACGCTGTATGATGTTATGCATGTTTGCTTTATAAGTTCACAATGTTTACTGAATACTTATAGTTTATGTATGTTCATATATGAATGATATATTTCAATAAATTGTTTTAAAAATGTCAATTGAAAGAAAGCTAGAGAATAATCTAGGGACTGAATAACATAGTGAACCTAGAGGTGCATGAGAATTGTGGTTAATAGTACAAATATAAGAATGTCCTTCTACCAACTAGAACAAATGTATATCACTATTGCAAGGTGGTAAGAATGTGAAGAAGCATGTGAAAAATACAATTAATGTAATCTAAAGACTATAGTTAACAGCAATACTCTAATATTCTTGCATCAATGCCAAAGATGTACTGTGTTAATAATACAGGGGTATGGAAAAAATAAACCAAGTGTACATTATAGACCATAGTTAATGGTAGTAGTCTGATGATATTATCTGACAATCTGTAAAAAATGTTCCATAACAATGTAGTATGTTGGTGGAGGGGTGTTGTATGGGACTTACATATATGTTAATGATTGTTTTGTAAGTTCACAACTTCTCTAATAAAAATATATTTTTAAAAATGAGGGAGCATTTAAAATATTCACAAGATCAACAAAAACTGAGAGAATTTATCACCAAGAGACCTGCCCTATAGGAATTACTAAAGGGAGTTGTGCAGATTGAAATGAAAAGACAGGAGTTAGTTTTATGAAAAGATCAATAAAATTGACAAACCCTTAGCCAGACTGGCAAAGAAAAAAAAGAAAGAAGATGCAATTAAATAAAGCCAGAAATCAGAATTAAAATCTGAGCCCACAGAAATAAAAGACTATAAGAAGATACTGGGAACAACTGTATGCCAACAAATTAGACGACCTATGTGAAGTGGACAAATTCCTAGAATCACACGAACAACATGCACTGACTCTAGAAGAAACAGAAGATATCAAAAGGCCCAATCACAAGTAAAGAGATTGAATCAGTCATCAAAAACCTCCCAACAAAGAAAATCCCAAGACCAGGTGGCTTCACAGGTGTAATCCACCAATTATTATAAGAAGAATTAATACCAATCCTGCTCAAACTCTTAAAAAAATTGAGGCCAATATCACCCTAACACAAAAGCCAGATAAAGATACTAGAAGAAAAGAAAATTGCAAACCAATTTCTCTAATGAATATTGATGCAAAAATCCTCAACAAAACTTGCAAATCAAACCCAACAGCACATTAAAAAAAATTTATAAGATCAAACAGGTTTTAATCCAGATATGAAAGGGTGGTTCAACATAAAATCAATTAATGTAATATACATTAACAATATGAAGGGGAAAAAAACTATATGATCATCTCGATTAATGCAGAGAAGGCTTTTGATAAAATCCAGCATCCATCCTTGACAAAAACACATAGACTGCGGGGAGGGTTGGAGGAAGGAGCAGATGGATTTGCTGATCTGTGATTAAAACTACAATGGTAGAAATGTTCTTTTGGCAAATATTGCAGGGGAGGGTTATTGGTGTAGGGCGTTGGCTTTGGGGGGATATACAGGATAGTGTGCACCTGGAGGATGCCTCTGTGGAATATGTAAGTGTTCATCTTGTTACAGTGTGTTATCTCAGTGGGTGGAGACTCACACAATAAATAAGAAAATATTAAATTCCCATCCTGAGGAGTCCTACTATGTTCTCAATTAGAGGGAAAAGATTCTCTCAAGAACAGAGGCAGTGCCTAATAAAAGAAAACAGACCAAAATGTCAAGCCTTCAATATTATTGCAAGTAACTATGAATCTTATTCTTCAAAAAATGAAACTTAATGGTTACCATAGAGTTCTGAAGGGAACAGGAGGGAAGAATAGAAATGATGGAACATAGGGCATTTTTACGGCATTGGAATTGTTCTGCATGATCTTGTAATAATGAATAAAAGCCATTTTAAATTTTGTCAAAACCTATAAAAGTGTATGGTGCAAATGTAAACCATAATGTAAAACATTGACCATGGTTAGTAGCACTGCTTCAATATTTGTACATCAATTGTAACAAATGTATCATCTACTTATAAAATGTTATTAAAAGGGGAGAGTGGAAAGGGGGGAGGTGTTGGTTATATGAGAAGCCCCTATATTTTCTATGTGACTTTTCTGTAACCTAAAGTTTCTTTGAAGATAAAATGAAAAAATAACACACGGGGGAATATACAGAAGAAATTGTCACTGTATATACAGGACAACAGGTCTTACAGTGATGAAAGGCACAATGTATAAAAAATTTTTATTTTATTTCAATTTTAAAATTTTTTGCTATTGTATTTTATTTATTTTTTAAATTATTATTTTATTTTCTTATTAATTTTATTAGGTTATTTCTTTGGCTTCATTTTTGGAGAGGTTTTGGATCACAGAAGGGTCACAACTGTGGCAGGGGAGGATCACTGGTATGGGGTGTCAATGGTGGGGGAACATGTGTGGAGGGGTGACCAGGTGCATGCCTCTAAGGCATACGAATATGTTCAAGACCCACACAATAACCAAAAGAATATTGAATTCCCATCCTGGGGAGTCCTGCTACATTCTCTAACAGAATGGCAAGAATCCCCTGAGTACATGGGCAGAGCCTAGTGAAGGAAGACAGACCATTATGCCAGGCCCTTGATATTGATGACTAGACTTATGAACCTTTTCTTGTGCAATTGAAACTTAGCCTATCACTATATATTGCCTAAGCCTCCGTGTTGCTCAAATGTGTCCCCTCTCTAAGCCAAACTCAACATATAAATACATTACATTCCCCCTGGCATAGGACATGATGCCCACAGATGAGCCTCCCTGGCACCAAGGGACTATTACCAAATGCCAGCTAGCAATGCATCTGGAAAAAGACCTTGACCAAAAGGGAAAATATTAAATAAAAATGAGTTTTTATGGCTAAGGGACTTCCAAGTGAGTCAGGAGATCATTCCAGAGGTTACACTTATGTACATTTCAGCAAGATTTCATTGACTGTCACAGAAAACAGTGCCTCAAATAGGAGGGCTCCTAAGGCCTCTAGAGGCGTCTAGGAACTATAAGCAGTGAAGACAGGCTCAAGAATTTGGTACTCTGTCAGTGGCCTTACTTTGGAATTTATGCTCCCCAGTGTAACAGAGTTAGACTCATTTATAGTTTGCCTACATTTTGCTCTTCTGCCCCTTTTACTGAACCTATAATTAGCAGTATACTTGTTAAATATATGTCCCAGAGACTTAAATCTTCTGTCTGTTCATATCCTGGTTGAGCCCTGAATCTCAGAAGAGTTGCAACACCTACTCTCCAGTTCACTGGACTCACCCAGAACAACTAACAAGGAGATGATGATAGACAACTACCATCCCAAGGAACAGAGAGTGACTGCAACTGCAAGCAAGACAGTTCCATCCATCTGCCCCATGGGATCTAAGCTCTCCTCAATTAGAAACAGAGGTGGCATCACCATCCCAAAATGCTCAAGACTGGGAATAAACAATGGACTAAAGTAGACTTATTATTATTCTATTATTGACATTAATATTCTAGCAATGGAAGAACTTTTATCATTGATATAAAGGAAGTGGCCACCACAGGTTCTGAGGGGAGGGAGAGGGAAGAATAGGTGTAACATGGGGGCATTTTGGGGACATTGGAATTGTCCTGCATGACATTGCAATGATGGATGCAGTCCATTATACATTTTGTCATAATCCATAAAATTGTGCAGGGCAGAGTGTAAACTATAATGTAAACTATAGTCCACGGTTAGCAGCAATGCTTCAATATGTGTTCATCAATTGTAACAAATATACCATGCTAATGAAAGATGTTGTTAATGCGGGAAAGTTTGGGAGGGGGAGGGCTGGGTAATATGGGAATCCCCTATATTTTTTATGCAATATTTATGTAATCTAAAGTTCCTTTAAAAATAAAAATAAATTTTTTAAAGCAAAATGAAAATAAAAAATACACATAAAAATGTAAGAATAGAAGGGAACTTTCTCAACACGATAAAAGGCATGTAAGAGAAACCACATAGCTAACATCACACTCAGTGGTGAAACACTGAAAGCATTCTCTCTAAGAGCAGGACCAAGACAAAGTTTCCCACTACCACCACTGTTATTCAACATTGTAGTGAAAGTTCCAGCCAGAGCAGTTAGGCAAGAAAAAGAAATAAAAGGCATGCAAATTTGAAAGGAAGAGGTAAAACTTTCACTATTTGGAGATGGCCTGATCCTATATATAGAAAGTACCAAAAAAACTCCAAGGATACAGAGCTAATAAATGAATTCAGCAAAGTGGCAGGGTACAAGATTAACACCTTAAAATCCAATGTGTTTCTATACACTACTACTGAGCAATCTGAGGAAGAAATCAAGAAAAAAAAAATTCCATTTACATAGCAAAAAAAGAATCAAATATCTCAGAATAGACCTCACCAAGGATGTAAAGGACTTGTACACAGACAACTACAAGACATTGCGAAAAGAAATCAAAGAAGACCTAAATAAATGAAAGGACATTCCATGTTCATGAGTTGGAAGACTCAATATCCTTAAGATGTCAATTGAACCCAAATTGATATACAGATTCAATACACTCCCAATCGAACTTCCAACAACCTACTTTGCAGAAAGGGAAAGCCAATTATTAAATTTATTTGGGAGGGTAAGTGACCCTGAATAGCCAAAAACATCTTGAAAAAGAATGAAGTTGGAGGACCCACACTTCTTTACCTTAAAGCATATTAGAAAGCTACAGTGGTCAAAACAGCATGGTATTGGCACAAGGATAGACATATTGACAAATGGAATCAAATTGAGAGTTTGGAAATAGACCCTCACATCTATGCCCAATTGATTTTTGACAAGACTGCCAAGTCCACTCAACTGAGAAAGAATGTTCTGTTTAACAAATGGTACTGAGATAAGTGGATATCCATAAGCAAAAGAATGAAAGAGAATCCTTTTTTCATACCAGATACAAAAATTAACTCAAAATTGATCAAAGACCTAAATGTAAGAACCAGGACTACAAAATTCTTAGAAGAAAATACAGGCAAGCATCTCAAGATCTTGTGGTGGGCAATGGTTTCTTAGTCTTTCCACCCAAAGCACAAGCAATGACAAAAAAAAATAGATAAATGGGATCTCCTAAAAATTAAAAATTCTTGTTTATCAAAAGACTTTGTCAAGAAAATGAAAAGACAACATACTCAATGGGAGAAAATATTTGGAAAACACATATCCGATAAGGGCTTAATAGCCCCAATATCTAAAGAAATCCTACTACTCAACAATAAAAGACAAATAACCCAATTTAAAATGGGCAAAAGACTTGCATATACATTTCTCCAAAGAGGAAATACAAATGTCTAAAAAGCACATGAAAACATGCTCAACATAACTAGGTATTAGGGAAATACAAATCAAAAACCACAGTGAGATATCATTGTATACCCACTCGATGGCTACTGTTTAAAAAAAAAAAACAAACAAACAGAAAACTACAAGTGTTGGAGAGGATGTGGATAAATAGGAAAACTCATTCATTGCTGATGTTCATGTAAAATGATGCAATATCTGTAGAAGATAATTTGGCAGTTCCTCAGGAAATAAGTATAGAATTAACATATGGCCCTGAAATCTTGTACTAGGCCTATATGCAGAAGAATTGAAAGCAGGGACTCAAACAGATATTTTCAACACCAATGTTCAAAGCAGCATTATTTATCATTGCCAAAAGATGGAACCTACCCAAATGTCCATTTACCGATGACTGGATAAACAAACTAAGATATATACATAAAATGGCATATTATTCAGCTATAAAAAGGAATGAATTCTTGATGCATGTGACAATATGGTGAATCCTGAGTACATTATGCTGATTGAAATGTCAGACACCACAAAATGACAAATATTGTATGAGCTTGCTGATATGAACTAATTATAATGAGAAACTCATAGAGTTAGAATCTAGAATATAGGTTAACAGGGGATAGATTGGGATTAGAGAATGGGTTGTTGATGTTTAATTTGTAAAGAGTTTCTATTTAAGTTGATTGTAAAGATTTGAAAATAGATAGTGGTGATGGTAGCACATTTTTGTGAGTGTAATTAACAGCACTGAGTTATATAGGTGAATGTGGTTAAAAGGGAAAAATTTAGTTTGTATATGTTACTAGAATAAAAATTAAAAGATAAAGCATAAATAAAAAAAAGTTAAAGCATAGGACTGTATGATACAGTGAACTATTATAGAAAATGGACTATAGTTTATAGTACAAGAATGTTCTTTCATGAATTATAACAAATGTACAACACTAGGTGCTAATAATAGGATGGTATATGAAAAAAAAAAAACTAATATAAACTATGGACCATTGTTAACAGTACTTAATAATTTTTCATCAATTATAA
>JAQZBX010086908.1:0-12934 GCA_029593785.1 Cabassous unicinctus
GATCCCATTGGTTTTATATAGTCTCTTTGCAAGAAGAATGTTCAGGGCTAAATATGGAAAGCAATCAACTAATATATTTTGTATACAGAGTGCAAATACTGTGCATTAGAAATCCAGTCCCAGTATTTACTTTCTTTATCCTTGCTCTCCAATCATACCTCCTCTATACCTTCCAGAGACGGAAACATTCACCAAGTCTCATAATCTAGGGAAACCTACCAGCCCAGAATTATAGAAAGCTTTAATATCTTCTGTGTCTAATGCTTTAAACCACATGCTTAAACCCTTTGACACCTGTAACTAAGAAGGTGATTTGATAAATCTCAAATCAATAACTACAAAGAAAATCCTGACTTAGTTTTATCTAGATTTGGGTGAGATACATTCATAACTATGGAACATTATTCAGCAATAAAACCATACAAAATATTATTACATGTAACATGACTGAATCTCAAAAACATGATAAGTAAAAGAAGTCAAACACAAAAGACTGCACTTTATAAGATTCCATTTATATAGATTTCTAGAAAAGTCCAAAAAAATAGTGACAGAAAAGAGATTAATGATTGCATGAGGATGGGAATAGAGGGGGAAGGACTGATTGCAAAGGGGGCATAAGGAAACTTTTTAGGGTGATGGAATTATTTTATATCTTCATTTGTGGTGGAAGTTATCTGACTGCATACAATTACCCAAATCCACCAAACTGTACACTTAAAATGAGTGGAATTTTTATACATGCATGTATATATAAACACATATATATTAGATCTCAAAAAAGCTTTTTAAGAAGCTTTAAAATAAATAAAAAGAGAAAGAGCAAGAAAGAGAATCATCTCCAAATTCTACATGTCATTTATTCAGGTGTGTCAGCATATATCAATTACTATGTGTATGAATATATGATTATTACTAATAAAAAGTTTTTTACTGAACAATTACCACATACCAGAAAGTATGCTAATTAATTCCTTTATATGGATTATTGAATTTAATTCTCACAACAGCCCTACAGAGTAGGCGTTATTATCCCCATTTTACGTATTAAGAAGTGGTTGTTCAGAGAAGCTGTTTCTTGCTAAGATTGCTTAGCTGGTCAGTAGCAGAAATGGAATTCAAAAAACCAGATCTGCCTGATCTCCAATTCTCTGTTCCCTATAGCCATCTTTTGAGAATGAATCCAGTATTAAAAGCAGGCATTTCTTCAAGTCATGATCATCATATTGGTTGAAAGAAAGGAAAATCAGTTAAAATATAGCAAATTGGAATTTTTAAGCCAATTTCCATGTTTTCTGAAGCATGTGCTCTCTGTTTCCCATTAGGAAGAATCCAAAGGAATTGAATAGTGTCTCCAAACACATGGATTATAACTATCTGTGTGTGTATACATATATACACATAACACAACTGGTCTAATTTCCTGATTTGTGTGTTTACACGGGCAGGAAACTTAAGAAAGTACTGTTTCAGAAAAATGTCAAATGAAAATGAATAATTCAAATCCACTAGGGCCCAAATCAAGAACCACTGGGAAATATAATCAACTGTTACCTAAGCTGAGGTCCACTTGGTAGATCATATATATGAAAATTAGAATATTTCATAATATGTCACCACACATGAAGGTACTTGATCTTTACTGTAAGAGCAAATTACAAAATCAAAGCAATTATCTGGATAATTGAAGGTGGGGTGGAATTACCTTTGCAGTATCCAACAACAACAAATGAGGATATAATGAGTTCGTACCATAAGCCAGGACTGTACAGTGTTTCGGATAGAAAGGAGAATGAGGCGTAGAAATTTTACCTTGCTATATAACTGCCAAGAATAAATTTAAATTAATAAAATAACTACACATGGGGAAATAATAAACTATATGGTTTTGAATAAAGTTGTCATAAAATTCCTAAATGGGGCAAATCAATGTGAGCTGGAAGACTCAGAGAAGATTCTATAGGGAAGAAGTGGTAGAGTTACAAATGAAGGCAGCAGTTAAGAGTACAGGATGAGCAAGCAACTGGCTTTGTACCCCAGTAGAGTGATTTAATAGCTGTGTTACTTGGGAAAATTACTTCTAGGTGCCTCAGTTTCCTCATCTATAAAATGGGGGTGCAGAACGACCTTACAAGATTGATATAAAATGTAAATGATATAACACATGTAACATCTTAAGAACAGTGGCCGACACACTGTCAAGTCTCAAAAAGTATTAGCAATTTTGTTATTATATACGTGGGAATTAAGGTGAGACTTAAAGCATCAGGAAGATTTAAGAAGGAAGTTGAAGAGGATGGGGTGGGCACCCTTGGCAAAAGCGTGAAGACTATGAGAGACAGAAAAAGGAAAAGTACATTTTTATGTTGGGTAGGGGCAGGAAATAAAGGGGAGAAAAAATAGAAAAAATAGAACAAAACAGAGGATACCTTGAAATCTAGGAAGAAAAATGTAGGATTATACACAAAAGCAATAGAAAATTGATTAGTTTGTTGAAAAAAGAATTGCTCAACAGACAAAGTGGGGGAGCAGGTATGGCTCAAGCAATTGGGTGCCCACCTCCTACATGGGAGGTCCCGGTTTGGTTCCTGGTGCCTCCTAAAGAAGACAAGCCGACACCCACAATGAGCCGATGCCGCAAGGAGCCAACACCACAACAAGCGGATGCCACAACAGCAGGTACCACAACGAGCAGGGAGTGGAAGTGGCTCCAGCAGTTGGGCACTCGCCTCCCACATGGGAGGTCCTGGGTTCAGTTCCTGGTGCCTCCTACAGAAGACAAGCCGACAGATGAGGGAGCCATCTCAGGGGTTAGGGGATGGGGGGGATTTAAAAAAGTAAAAAAATAAAAAAAAAATACAAAGTAAGGTTTAAGGAAAATTTATCCCATAGCAACGTATAAGATGAACTGGAAAAAGGAAGTGGCAAAAGCAAAGGAGTATAAAAAAGAAGATTATTGAAGAAACCTGTACTTGTCAACAAAATTCTAAAATTTAAGCCTAAAAAGAGAAAGTCAGAAATCTACCCAAGTTAAGGACACCCTGCAGCAGTCCCAAGTTACAGGAAGAGTATAAAGACTTATTGTGACAATGAGGAGGGAGCAGGACCCAATTCTATAACAAATGACAAAGAACACAGAGGATTCACTCCCCTATACTTGGTTAAAAAGCATCTATTCCAACAATCAAAGTGAATTTTTCACAGTTTATCATTCTTTTTCCCCCTCATAGGCATTCTAAAATATATTAGTGATAGTCTACAGTCCCCAAAGCTATACAAAAATAGAAGTTAATGAACACTTATAAAAATTTTCCAGTATCTTATATTTCATGGTGCAAAAGTCTGGTAAAAATCCAGCATAAAAGAAAATAACAGAACAGCACAGTCAATCCCAACCAGGTTTACAATCACCTGCAGCTTTCTGAGAGCATCCCAAACAGAATTCAATTTCTGCACGATGATCTCACTTGCCTTTATCCTGCATCCCGTTTCCCTTCCTGCCCCATGAACACTCTATGAAACAGTGCCAACATTTATAGTTTGAGGGAGATCCCTCTCCCTTTTTCAGGGGAACCTCTTTTTCCCAAACTCAGGGAATTTGCCATAGCATCACTTTCTATTTGGTGGAGTGAGAGTGAGTCTCTATTCAGTATTCTAAAAACAGAAGAGTACCCTTTCCCAAGATGTAATGTGATATCAGTATCAAAGTAGTTTTGAAGTTTCTTAGCCTTTTAAGAAGAAAAAAAATAAATTATTGTAATCTGTCCAAAATGTCAAACTGTAAATGTTGATTATAAAATACTCCTAATCAGTGATTAGATACTAAAGATCAAATCAAGCTATTTTTCACAATCATTTTCAGGTCAAACCCCTCACTCTGTCAAAACCACTGTTATACTCAGTTGTTTTTGATCCCAAAGTAAATGCCACCAGATGTACTGAACTTGTATACATCCCTCCTTTTATAAAGTTGGACAAGTCTAGTAGCACTTGGAGCATTTGTGCATGAGAACAGTATTATGCTGTCAACGATTTTCTGGAGTCATTGCAGAGGGTACTGCAGCCAACAGAATCTTGAACAGAAGAGCTGTCCAAGTTAAGTTCATTTTTGAAGCTATTTCTGGAGCCCATTTGGCCTCCTCACACTTCACACATGCACACGCATTCACTCACACCCTCATTCACACACTTTCATATTGTCTTTTTCTATCTAAAGACCCACACTGTGGCTTTGGCATGTCCTATTCTATAGTGTTCCAAATAGTTTTTCCATTTCCTCTCTCTCAAGCAGAATTCACATTTGTGCCTGATTTCAATTTGGAAAGAAATCATACATTTAACATTTTCAAAAATGTACACTAAAGTATGAGTCACTGGATGATGGATCAGTGCTCCCAGGAATCCTTGAAGTCCAATGTAGGCCTCCGTTACCCGGAATAGCTCTCTTCTTGGTAGAATGTGGGGGAAAGATATTTTGATTGGAGTGTATTCGCGGGTTCCCCTACGGCTGTGCCTACATGGCAAAGAGGGGACAGACAGTTGGCATTCCAATTCTGAAAGAAAATAACTCAAACTATAGGCCACATTAGGGACATAAGTGTTAATTGAAAGAAAGCTAGAGAATAATCTAGGGACTGAATAATATAGTGGACCCGGAGGTGGATGAGGATTGTGGTTAATAGTACAATAAAGAATGTCTTTCTATGAACTAGAACAAACGTATGTCCCTATTACAATGTGGTAAGAATATGGTGATGCATGGGAAAAATGAAATTAATGTAACTTACAGATTATAGTTAACAGCAATATTATAATATTCTTGCATCAATGTCAAAGAAGGTACTATCAATGCTAAGGGTCAATAATGGGGGCAGTATGGGATGTTTTCTTTTGGACTAAGGAAAACGTTCAAAAATTTACTGAGGCGATGACTGCACAATTCTGATGAAGTGAGAGCCACTGAGTGTACACTTTGGATGGATTCTACAAGGCATGGGACAATATAATATAGTGAAACATGTAGAAGATGGACTGTGGTTAACAGTACAAATATGAGAGTGTTCTCTCATGAACTATAATAAACGTACAATATTAATACACAGTGCTAATAGGAGGTATATGGAAAAAATATACAAAATGTAAGCTATGGACCACAATAGTGGTAATAGTTTGATGATGTTCTTTCATAATCTGTGAGAAATGTTGTACAACAATGTAAGGTGTTGATGGAGGAATGTTGTATGAGAATTCGGCACATTATTCATGATTGTTTTGTAAGCTCATGACTTCTCTAATAAAAATATGTATTAAAAATGAAAAAGCCCTAAAAAATATGTAGGCCACAGATATTTAACTGACTCACTAGTTTTGTCAGGAATCATGACAATTAGTTTATTACTTATCCATGGCTGCTATGGAATCTCTCTCTTTAGCTTTGGCATAGCCTAAAATCTAATGATTTTTAAACAAACAATTTAATAAAATAAAGAATGTGTCTATATATCGGTACCTCTCTTTATATCAGAGATATATTCATAAATTAATATTACCTATATAAAAATTTCATACACAGGAATATAGTTTAAATACTTGCAAAATGCTTTTTAGGAACCCACTTGATTTCAGATTACATATACACTCACACACACAAGCTCTCACAGGGATTCACCAAAAACTTTCATAGATGGTTGGTGTTACTTTTTCTCCTATCAATTGTATCCTCACTTTAATGTTGTTTGACCAGATGGAAAGACACCTTCTTCATCAATTATTTCCCACTATGCTTTAGGAGTGAATATGTACTTCGGAGCAATATTTTATCATATGACACCTGAGCTACAGCTTCATGAGCATGAGAGTTGTGAAATGAAATTGAACTGCTCTAGCACCAAAGCCATAAGCAAGATGACAGATATTGATTGTGCCCCAAGATGTAATGTAGGCACCTAATGGGGCGTAGTAATGTACAATGAATCATTAGAATATTATTTTAAATTTTCCATTCACCTGGAGGATTGCTAATGGGGTATTTCACCTTCAAGTCAATCCCGTGCCTCCCCAGACTAAGACAGCACTTGAAAAAGGTCATTTAGAATAGCATGGGTTTTTTAGAAGCTTTGGGAAAATTAGAGAAAATTTTCTAGGTCCCAGGGAGCAGATGCCCATATTACCAAGGATTAAAAAAATTAAAAAAAAAAAAATTCAAATGTATCCTTGTTCATAAAAACACAAAGGCACAGAGATTTCTCTACAAGAATTGACACCTGTAATCCCAACAACATGACAAACAACTTGTATTTATTGAACATTCACCATTACTACCTGGACAAAAGCTCCACATGCATTATTTCACTGATATTCACAATCACCCTCTGAAGTAAATGTTATTATTATCTTCATTTTAAAGACATGGTGACTGAGGCAGACAGAGGTTAAAGATGGTTACACAGTTGGTAAATGATAGATAAAAGGTGAAACTGCAGATTTCTCTACATCTGGAGATTACCTGCTTTTAACTATTATATAATCCTGCCTAAAGAAAAGCTATGAGACCTAGAGTCATTCATTAGAAAGTTAAATGTTCATCTTGTCACTACAGTTCCTAATCTAAAACAGGTTGCCTGGGTGTACTTCCTGGCCATCACTGTGAAGGAGTTGAAAAATGTTCCAGTGACTTTTCTGTGGTTCTCACCTCTGAGCCATTAATTTTTTACCCCAGCTGCCCTTAGCCATTGACAGTGAAACTCCATGCACAAGATGGAATCCTGCCTTGTTCTTCCTTCCCTCCAAATTACCTGTCATTGGCCCTTATTTCTCAGGATACTCCAAAGACATAGAATTTCAGATTCAGTGTTTCTATTTGCTTGTACATTTAATCTACTTTTCTTTCTATCTTGCCCTCACCCATTTTGTCTCTCCTGGTACCTGGAAGCCAACCTGAGTGCACTTTGCCTTCGGGGACCTAGCATTCGAAGAAAGCATAGTGACATGATGGATAGGGCTTAGTTTTGGGGTTAGGCTGATGAGGTCCAAATTTGGTTTCTACACTATTTAGCAGAGAATTGGGGAAAATATGATCTGATATATTTGGCTTGTGCTTCCAAATTAGTGTTTGTTTTTTTTTAAAAAAAATCAGGGCTTTCAAAGACTTAATCCAAATAATTGATGTGGTATTGCAAAAACTGTTATATATGTATATATATATTTTAATACCATGGAAATTTTGTTGTCATCACATGTCATAAAACAGGCAAATGTCTATTATACTCACACAAAATGTGAGCCTGATTCAGTGATTTTCTCCAGGGACTTATTCAATAGGGTGATTATACAACTCAGAGCCATGATCAGGGTTTCCCATGAATCCTTTTATGCAGTCAATGGAGTCTACAAATATTGACCTAATGCATACTGTTTGCCAGGCTTCCATGGACTTCTAGAAATTCAGCATTGACCAAGGAAGAATCTCAGCTGTCAGGTCCTTCCATACTGTGCAGAAGCAGAGTAATTTGTGCCATGATAGAAACAAAAAAAGAGCTCTGCGAACATGGATAAGGGAAGCCTAATATTCTAAAAATGCAGGAGGAAAGGAGAGGGCTAATGAGCTTTTCCTAGAGGAGGTGATGAGAAATGAGTTATAAATTCTGAGGGGGTGTTGGCTATTCAAAGACTATGGGATTGCATGAGCACCACCTGAAGTTTGGATGGCAATTAAAAAGTTCCACAGGGGTAGAGCATTGTTTCACATTGGTCGTTACTTAAGGAAATTTATTTTGAATAATCAGACAGGTACTGATCTGCAGGATGCTAAGCTTTCAAATAAATAAAGTCTTTGCAAAAGTTTATGTGCTAACATTTTCTTACAAGCCCAAGGAAACAGGAATTTAGGAAAGGGAATGTAAGGAGAGGTGAATATAAGACAGTGTGTTACTGAGTTGGCCAGAATTTGTAACATGCTGTCTGCTCAGTCTTGCAGGTCATCTTCAGAGAGGCCACACGGTGTTATTGTAAATCTGAAAAGTCCATCCAGGGAGAGGAAGGGAGAAAAACCCATGTCCTATGCTCGAAGTTCACTCTAAAGGGTGCTAACCCTCCTGCCCTTCGTGGGGGCTGAGAACGTGGCCTGGTTCCTCACGTCTCAGCAGTGATAGGAATGCCTCAAGGGGTGAGGTAAGAGTTACAAGGCATGAGAATGAGGTGAGCCTCTGTAGGATTTTTCCTGGAATGACAAAAGGGATCAAGAAGAGCTGCCACAGTGGACCCATTGGTTTATGACAACAGCAACTTGACTTCAAGAATATGAGAAGACCAAAAGTGCTGCTAGAGCTACTCTATTCAGAAAACAAAGCTGAAGTGAAGACCTGAAACACAGCAACTCAATCAATCCAACATACTTTCCATGTCAGGGTGTATTAGTACTTGCTCTCTGTGTTCTATCCCAACTCCCCTTGTTGGCTGCCTCAACTTTTAACACCTTGGCCTTGCCTTATCCCATATTTTAGTGGACAGAGGAAGCTCAACCTTTCCTTTATTGTTAGACCTTAGCTAGAATCCTTCTACTTACTGACTGAAATTATGTGAATCCTCTGAATGTTATTTTTTTCCATTTGCCCTATGGAGATATTCCGGCTTCCCTAACAAGGCTGTTGGGATTATTAAATGAGATATCTCTGAAGCACCTAATAAAGTCCTTGACCCATATTAGAAGCAAGAGATACATTAGTGTTTTTCTTTTTTCTCTAATCATTCTCATCTGCCTAGTTTATGGTTCACCACTTACCCTCATCTTAGGTATTTTATGCATATGTCTCATTTTACTTTTATGCAAGGCAAGGTTTCCACAGTACTTCTATTAGGAATACTTTTATGATAGTAAAACTTGATAAAAAGGTTTCTGCTGTCATTAACCTATTATCTTTCAGATCAACACCTGCCCTTTCATATTCTGCTTAACGATACTGAGTCTGGGACCCAGCAAATGTATCTCTCCTTCATCAGTGTTTCTGTCAGACTCTGCCAAGGGGTTCTAGAAGGAGACCAGAGGTTGGAGGAGAAATAAATGACTTGATACTTCAGTTTTTCTTGCTGTTTCTGCAGGTGTC
Organism: Cabassous unicinctus; assembly: GCA_029593785.1. NCBI lineage: Eukaryota > Metazoa > Chordata > Mammalia > Cingulata > Chlamyphoridae > Cabassous > Cabassous unicinctus. Next base: position 9,102 of record JAQZBX010086908.1, read on the forward strand.
ACCCCAGCAATGGCTCCTCATCCAAGCAGTGACAGTGGTTCTGGCTTCCAGCTTTTCTCTGGGTCTCCCCTAACCAGCTTCATGATGCCTCCATGGAAAAATAGAAGTGGTGGTGAATCATCCCTTCACTAAATGTCCAAGCCCTAGTTGTGCAGCGTCCCTCCTCTGATCTCCTGATATTATGGTACCAGCTGGACAGAAGTCCCCTCACCTCCTGCCAGATATCTGGATGCCAGTTTTCCCATGCACCTTTTCCAAGCTTCTTTTTTTCTAATAGCTCCAACCCTTTGACCACCAGCTATAGAGGTAGTAGCTGCTTCTAGCATTTACTAGCTCTGTGGAATATCAATGTTCTTTTTTGCCTTTTCAATCCTTCAATACTTGATTAGCCAATTCCCTATATTAAGTTTTCTTTTTGTTAAAATACCTGGTGTGGTTTCTATTTTCCTGACTGGGTCTGACTGATACTAGAGAGATCAAAATCAGTCTTGTCTAAAAGGGGAAGAAGTTAACAAAGGACAATATGAAGGTTAAAAGTTACATGTGGAAAAGTAGCCTGGAACTTTTGCTGTGAAAAGGAGGAAAGGTAAGAATATCTACAAATATATATATAGTTGGTATTTTCTTGTCAGTTAATAGAGAAACAACCAAAAGCTATGGTTCTAACTCATCCTGATAATCCTTTAGTATATCTGGACACCTAAGATGTCTATCCAAACTGTCCCCTAGCTGCTGATTTACCAAATTCTCTATGTATCACGCTTTATAGCCCATCTCTTAATATTCTACTACTGTTGACATCTAATGCTAATACTAGGAGGCCGTGTGGATTCCTTTGGTACATTTATAGAGGATAAAACCTCCATTACAAGTGTCTAATAAGAGAACATTCTGTACATTAGTTATCAAATTGTAATATGTCCAAATTCATTATTTTCTCTTAGCTTGAGTTTTCTAAGGAATTAATTTTCCATGGATGGTGTTTCATAATACAGTGGGTAAATAGAGGAATGAGATAATAGAGAAAGACTGCATATGCTTTAAGTAGCTTGCCAAAGGATTCCCAGAGCTATAGCAATGCTTATGGAGTTTAATATTTATTCCCTTCAGATATAAAAGAACAAGTTAATCAACTGGGATAGAAAATGTACATGTAGATAAGATAAGTGGAAAGCTGTTGAGTTCTTACAGGCACTTTTTAAAGAGTTCTAGATTAATAGGCCCCAAGGCAAAATGATGACTCAGTACCTACTCAAATACCAATATTTCACAGGTTCAGAAGACATGGTTTTGGTTAGAGACACCTTTTATAGCAAAAAAAAAAAATTCATAACTAAGATGTATGCATAATAACCCATGAAAAATTTCACATGCAAATATTTTATGTATCTCTATCATTTCTAGCAAATAAAATGCAAAGTATTTTGTTTAATTATATTATTTACTGGTTGCTCTAGAGTTACAGGCTTTTTAAAAGACCAAAATTTTCACAAAAGCTAAGATAAGAAACTCCTTCACTAAAACAGGCCACTTCATCACAAAACTCTCTTCAGTAATCCTAGTGTATGACCTGCCTGTAGTTTTGATGGAAAGGACCAAAGGGAAGACTTTCCTCTCCATGGATCAAGCCCTGGCCCACTCTATCACTAGTACTGAACCTTCTGGAAGATATGAGAACTTCTGCTTCCTAAAATTACTCATTATCATTTGCCTTATTCCTGCAAAGGTCCCTGACAAAATAGCACCAATTAATATATATTCAACCAGAACATGGTATCAGATTTAGCTGTCCCAAATGCCATGTTTGTTATGTCACTCCCCTTCAGATAACCTGAGCAGTTCCCCTGTCCTTATACTCCCAGAGGTAGTCGAAATGACATGAATATCCTCCACGTATAAATGTCAAACTTATATTTGCTTCTTTCTTCCCACAGGCTATTTCCCTTGCCTTCTAAATCTTTCTATCAACTGAATCCTGCTTATGCTTTAAGTCGCAGCTCAAGTTAGTTCCATCTCTTCCATGAAGCTCAGTAGCACTTCTGTACTTTCTATGTATGGGGCTCAGCGAAAAACAGTCTTACACATATTCGTTTGTTTAAATCTCACAATAAACACTATCGGGAAGATATTATTATTATTCCCATTTTATAGATGAGGAAACTGAGGCACTTGAGTAACTTGTACCAGTATCAGATTGCACAGAGCTGGGATTTGAACCGAGCACAGAGCTGGGATTTGAACTCCAGAGTTCAACTCTTACCACTATTTTTTACTGGCAGGTTTTGTTTTTTTCTTATTCTTGCAGCACATTTTCACTAAACTAGACAACTAAGGACTTAATTAAATTACATAGTTCTGAAGCCTACAGAAATATAAGTGAAAATATTTGCTTATATGATATCGACAGATGAGGAAACCGAGGCCCATAAAAAGCACGTTACTCACTAAAAATTCACCGGAAGCCAGTCACCTGACTCCTAGTTCAGTGCTTTATCTAACACATGGTTTTTACTATCTTTCATTGACTCCTAGTTGCTTGAAGTGTGTTTAACCTTTCTTGTCACTTGTAGAACAATCTTCAACATGTCCTCTAAACCTCTCAGTAATTTTAACAGAGTAATTTTCTGTCTTTAATTCAAACTAAACTTAAAGATCCAATTGTCTTTTCTTCATTATAATTCACTTCCCATGTTCAATTTTCCTTGGGTAGCTAGTGAAATCCTCTAAATCCTCTTTTTAAGTCAGAATTACTAATATTGCCTTCTGCTAGTTTATTGCATTCCTTTCCCCATTTTGAGAAATCCCACCTTGCCCAATATCTTTCAATTGTCCATCAAGAGATTTGGGAAAGCCTCCTTGTCTTCCTGGCCCTCAATTTCCTCTTGTGCTCTTACCAACATTAATGTAAGCCCTTCCCTTATATCCCTGTCCTCACTCCACCCACTTCTGGTCAAATCATTATACTGAATTTGGGTTCTCTTCTTTGAACCACTGTAACTCCCATGTCTCAGAAATAAATTATCTCATTCAATTCTCAGGTAAATTCTATGTGATTTGTTATGTCATTATCCCCATGTTACTGCTGAGATGACAGACTTAGAGGTTAAATGAACTGCTCAAGGAAATAGTGGAGTCAAGATTTGAAACTGGGCAGTCCATGTGCAAAGCCCATCAATCCAACCACCATATTCCGCTGCCACTGTACATTCCCATCCACTGAGTCTATCTGTATAAATTATGTTCACACTCTCTTTAAACAAATGCTTCTCACCTATCTACTCTGCATTACAAACTATTTCTAGATCTAGTTTCCTGGAGAGCAGGAACTGTCTACTATTAACCCAAGTACCAGTGTGCCTATCTGGTGTCCTTAGAACCTAAGCTCCAGGAGAACCAGGACCATGTATGTGTTGCTTACAGCCATATCCTTTGTGCTTTACATGGCACCTGGGCACAGAGTAGATGTTCAATAAACATTTGTTGAAAGAAGACAGAATATTTCCAGTAAAACGAAGCTCTTTCTCCATCTCATGTTTTCACACCCTAACACAAAACTTCACACAAGTTCAACACTTTTGCTGCTGCTGAGTGTGCTACTAATACTATACAATTGGATATTATTAATACTATAATTAATTGCATTTGTAATGCAACCTGTTTTTAGTTTATATTTAAAATAGCTTTTATTTTGTTTTATATAAAGAGAGGAATATATTGAAATGCAAAGTCATTGCCCCAAGAAGTTTCTGGACAATATGAACATATGCATCTAAACATTATTTACCTTTCCCTTGAAACCAAAGGGCAATTTCAGTGCTAAATGATGCCTGCTG
>JAQZBX010086909.1:0-12934 GCA_029593785.1 Cabassous unicinctus
CCACTCTGGAAGAGAAAGCAATAAGAATAGAAAGGGGGAAGAGACAAACTCCTAATCGCAGGAATCTACCCAGCTGCAAAGAGTCAAACCTGTCCAAGGGAAAGAGAATGGAAAGATTTCAGAAGAGCTAACAGACCCATCATGAAAGTTTAGCTCAGTGAGGGAGATTCCATCTTCAATATACAAGGTCCCTAGTTCAGTTCCAGGTTCCTCTTAGAGCAGTGATCCACCATGATATCAAACATCCAACTGGTACTTTAGGACAGGGAGAATATAGATATTATTTTCATATTAGCTTTTCTTGGGTCTCTTATTTTTCCACAAAAAAGATTACATTTTTTAAAAAAATTAAGTTTACTCACTAAAACCTGCTTCAAAACCTGCAGAGGGCAGGCTGCAGGATAATTCATTGATGAACACTGGAAGCCTGAGAAGCTCCTCAGGGGCCTAAGAGGGAAGGCTGTTTTTCCTTAGTTTGTGTTTGACTGCTTGGTTGTGCGGTTTTGTGTGTGTGTGTGTGTGTGTGTTTACTTTTCTTTCCTCTTTCTTCTCCCTTTTTTTCTCTTTTTATTTTTTCTTAATTAGGTGCCTCTGGCTTGTTTCTTGTTTGCTGTGTTTCTTCTTCCATGATCTCCCCTTTTCTATGTATACCAAATTTGTCTTTGAATGCTATTTCTTTTCCTACCTCCATCTGTCTATCTTCTGCTTCCCGTTGTTGTTCTTATGTTCCCCCTCTCTTTGATTAGTCCTAAATTTTTATGGTTTTTATTTCTACCTTGCCTATTCTATTTTCTTTCTTTTATTAATTTTTTCTTTTTCTCTTTTCTCTTTCCCTCTCTTCTCATTATTTGGGCCTTTAATTCATTGTATATATTTTTCTCTACATGGTTCCTCATCTCATTGTTGGTATTACACTTTTTTATACCTATTAGTCTACACTGCTTACCTGAGATAAATATTCAATTTCCAAGGTCACATATGGCACTTCTCATAAATTTTACCATTATTATTACTATTATCCTTTTTCTTTTGTTATCTCTTTTGCTTTCTACACCTCTAATCTTTTCCTTCAAGGGAATATAGGCAACAGCAGGGAAATCGAATAAGAGGAACAAAGTGTCAAAGAGAAAACAAAATACACATACACAAAAACAGCAACTAAATAAAACCCAAGTAGAGAGAGATGCTACTCAATGGACTAAACCCATTAAGGTAAAAAGATTACCAGAGAGCAACAAAAAATTCCAAACCATACAAAAAAATAAGAAGATATGGCCGAGTCCAATGAACAAACTAAAAACCAGGAAAAGATGTAGAACATTGAATAACTAATCAAAAACATCAAAACAAATATCAAAGACCAACTTAATGAAGTGAAGGAAGACATCAAGTATATTAAGAAAACACTGGGAGAACATACTGAAGAAATTGTAAATATACATAAAAAAATATAACAGATATGATGGTGATGATGGCACAAGCCAGAAAAACATTCAACAAAATACAGCAACTTTTCTTGATAAAAATATTGCAAAATATAGGAATAGAAGAAAACTTTCTGTACATGATAAAGGGTAAATATGAAAAACCCACAACTAACATCATATTTAAATGTGAAATCCTAAAATCTTTTCCTCTAAGATAGGGAAACAGACAAGGATGCCATTGTAACCACTCTTATTTAACATTGTGTTAGAAGTGCTTTCTCAAGCACTGAGGCAAGAAAAAGATATCAAAGGCATCCAAATTGGAGAGGAAGAAGTAAAAATTTCAGTATTTGCAGATGACATGTTCCTGCACATAGAAAGCCCTGAGAAATCTACAACAAAGCTTCTAGAACTTATAAGTGAGGTCAGTAAAGTTGAAGGTTACATGATCATTGTGAAATATTAGTAGCATTTCTGTACAACAATAATGAGCTATCTAAGGAGGAAATTTTAAAAAATCCATTTACAATAATTCCTAAAAGAATCAAATATCAAGGTTTAAATTAAACTAAAGATGTAAATGATTTATACACAGAAATCTACACAGCATTGTTAAAGGAAATCAAAGAAGACTTAAATATTTTGAAGAATATCCCCTTTTCATGGATAGGAAGACTAAACATCATTAAGATGTCTATCCTACACAAACTAATCTACAGATTTATTTCAATTCCAATAAAAATCAACAGAGAATTTTTTACTGAATTTGGAAAAATTAACTATGAAATTTATTTGGAAGGGGAAGAGACCCTGAATAGCCAAAGACATATTGAAAAAGAAATATGAAATCGGTGAAATCATAATATCTGATGCTAAAATATACTACAAAGCTACAGTGGTCAAAACTGCATGGTACTGGAACAAGGGCCAATGGAACTGAATGGAGAGTTATGATATAGATCCTCACATATTCAGTCATCTAATATTTGACAAGGCCACCAAGGCCACTCAATTGGGAGAGATTGGCCTCTTCAACAAATGCTGCTTTGTAAGAAACCTCTGATCCTTACATCCAAGAAATAGTTTAGAGGCCTGCTTCTCTGCCCACAGAAAGAAACCAGCACTACCAGTCTCTGTCATAAACAGGGACATTCTTGCTTTGCTTTGTTAATCAGTCATCTTAGACCTTTGCCACCATCCTATACCCTTCTAAATTACTAAATATTTCTGTAATTTTGCTACCCCTTTATCAGTCTGGAATTCTTGTGAGGTTATTTATTACCCTTCAAATGCACCATGCTTACCTGAGTTCCTGCACATACACACTGAGTTTTTTCTATGTGAAAAAGAGAATAAAAATTTTGATGGGAATCAGCAAAGGAAGATAGCTTCTTTAGCTCTCCTCCTCCTCAAGTTTCTCAATGTCAGTGTTCAGAGTAATTCTTTGCACCATCGCAGGCCCTGCTTGACAGATGCCCCAAATATTTTGAAGGATGGATTCCTACAGTGCTTGGAAAACTGGATATCCATAACCAAAAGAATGCGAGAGGAACACCATCTCACATCTTATACAAAAATCAACTCAAAATTAATAAAAGATCTAAATATAAGAGCCAAGACCATAAAGACTTTGGAAGATAATATAGGGAAACATCTAAAGTAACTTGTTATAGGAAATGGTTTCATGAACTTCACACTGAAAGTATGAGCAGTGAAAGAAAAAATAGATAAATGAGATGGCCTCAAAATTAAAAACATTTGCACCTCAAAGGAGGATATCAAGAAACTAAAAAGGCAGTCTACCCAATGATAGAAAGTATTTGGCAAACATATAACTCATAGGAGCCTAATATCCAGCATATATAAAGAAATCCTACAGCTCAAAAATAAAAAGATAAACACTCCATTAAAAAATGGACAGCCACTTGAAAAGACACTTCTCCAAGGAAGAAAAAAATGGCTAAGAAGCAAATTAAAAGATGCTCAACATCACCAGCTATTAGTAAATTGCAAATCAAAACTACAAAGAGATTCCATCTTAGACGCATTAGACTGGCAACTATTAAAAAGCAGAGGACTACAAGTGTTGGAGGAATGGGAACACTCATCCACTGCTGGTGGGAATGTAGAATGATCCAGCCATTGTGGAGGGCAGCTGGGAGTTCCTCAAAAAACTAACTAGAGAACTACCATATGATCCAGCAATTCCACTGCTGGGCATATAGGCAGAAGAATTGAAAACAAAGAAATGTACAGTGATATGCACACCAATGTTCATAGTGGCATTATTCTCTCTTGCCAAAAGGTGGAATCAACCCAAATGCCCATCAACAGATGAATGGATAAACAAAATGTGGTACATACATACAATGGAATATTACTCAATTGTAAGAAGGAATACCGTTCTAACACTTGGTATAACATGGAGGAATCTTGAGGACTGTATGTTGAGTGAAGGAAGCCAGGCATTGAAGGACAAATATTACATGACAACACTGATATGAATTAAGCAAATTGCACAGTTTCACAGAGCTATTGTCTGGAAGATAGGTTTACAGGAAATAGAAAGGGAAAAGAAGTTTGTGAGCCAATGCCCGTAAGGGTGTAATCTATGATAAGGTGGAAGTGTGTAGCTGGGCATTGAAGGTATATGACAGGAGTATAGTGATACTATTGGGTTGGGTGATGCATACTGGGGATTCCCAGGTATGTGGTTGAAAGTACAGAATAGGGAATGCTCTTATCGCAATATGACAAGGAAGAGTTACTTGTTTAGGGTGTTGTATGGGGGGATATTTGGGACAAGGTACACTGGGATCAAGCTTCAAGGGAATGTGCAAGTGATCATTTTCTCATAATGTGTTGTATCAGTAGGTGAAGACCCATATAATGAGTGGGAAGGAGTTGGATTCCCATCCTGGGGAGGAACAATATGTCCTCAGAAGGGTGGGGTTCTCTCAAGAGTATGGGTGGTCCCTAGTAGGGGAGGACAAACCAATGTGTCAAGACCTTAGTGTTGTTGTAGTAACTATGAATCTTGTCATCCAAGGAGTGTAGCCAGGTGGTCGCCATGGGTCCTGCAGGGAGGTGGATGGAGGAAGAGAAGATTGAACAGGGAATATTTAGTGGGTGATGGAAGTGTTGTACATGAGCTTGCAATGATAGACTCAAGCCATGTTAAATATGATGAAAATTTATTAAAATGTATGGTCTGAAATGTAAACCATTGTCCATAGTTACTAGCTATGTTTCACTACTTGTATATCAGTTGTAACAAATATACCATCCACATATAAAAAATGTATTAATATGGGAAAGGGGAAATGTGGAAGGATGTTGGGTATATGGGAGTCCCCTGCATTCTATATACGACTTTACTTTGACCTAAAACTGCTTTGAAAAGAAAAAGAAAAAAAGTAAGACACTGGGGAATAAAAGGAAGAAAATGTCACTGTACATGCAGGACAACAGATATTACAGTGATAAAAGGCAAAATGTCAAAAAATTTTAAGTATTTTTCATTAGTCTTTAATATCTCAATTTTTAAATTTTATTTTATTTTTAATTTTCTTTAAATGTTTATGCATTTTATTTCTTATATTTAAACCTACCATTATTATTTCATTTTCCTATTAATTGTACTTGGCTATTTTATTGGCATCATTTTTGAAGTAGCTTTGGATCACAGAAGGATTACAACTGGGGCAGAGTAGGATCATCGGTGTGAGACATCAGTGATCGGGGAAACATGGGAGGAAGTTCCCATATAAGGTATATAAATGTGTTCAAATGTTCATGGGGCATTGTCACAGTGGGTGGAGATTCACACAACAAAGAGAATATTGAATTCCCATCCTGGAGAACTCTGTCATGTTCTCTAATGTAGCAGCAACTGTCCCCCAAGTAAGGGGGCACTGACTGGTGAAGGAGGATGGTCCATTGATGGGCCCTTGATATTGATGACTATGCTTGTGAGCCTTTGCTCTGGAAATTGAAACAGCCTAGTGTTGTGGGGTGCCTAAGAGTTGCCTCCTGAGAGCCTCCTTGTTGTTCAAATGTGGCCCCTCTGTAAGTCAAATTCAGCATATAAATGCATTACCTTCCCCTCAGCATAGGACATGACTCCCAGGGGTAACCCTCCCAGGCACTGTGGGATTACTATCAAGCACCAACTAGCAATGCAAGTGGAAACAAACTCAAATAAAAGGGGGAAATGTAAAGACAAATGAATTTATATACCTAAGTGACTTCAAAATGAGTTGGGAGTTCATCCCACAGGTAATGGTTATACACATCTCAGCAGGATCTCATAGACTGCCAAAGTTGATACTACCTCAAATAGTGTGGTTCCTGAGGGCTCTGTAAACACCCAGGTCCTGTGGTCAAGGCAGATACCTCCTGAGTTTGGTGTCTTGCCAGGGGGCCCTACTTTGGAGTTTGTGTTCCTGAGAGTGACAGAGTTGGACTCTATTCATGGCTTCCCTACACATGGTTCATCTATCCCTTCTATTTGAACCTAAACTTGGTGCTGGAGTTGGTAGGTGTATGTCCAAGAGACTTTAATCTTTGGGCTGTCCATGTGCCAGCTGGGCCCTGAGCCTCAGGGGAGTTGCAACACCTACTCTTCAGTTCATTGGACTCACTGAGGACAGCTAACAAGAAGTTGAGGATTGACACCCACCATACCAAGGAAACAAGAGAGCCTACAACTGCATGCAAGAAAGTCCCATTCTTTGGCTGTATGGGATTGAAGCCCCATCACAAGAAGAGGTGGATTGGACATCACCATCCCATAATCCTCAGGATTGGGGAATGAACTATGCAATAGAATGGATTTTCTGGTATTCTACAATAGACTTGTAATTCTAGCAATGGAAGTAATTAATTACAGCATTGATGTGGAGGCAGTGGCCATTGGATGCTCTAGGGACAGGGGGAGGGAAAGATATATGTAATGTGGGGGCTCTTTGGGGCTTGGGAATCATCCTGAATGGCTCTGCAATGACAGATAAAGGCCATTATATATCTTCCCATGGTCTACAGAATTGTGTGGGAGAGAGTGTAAACTACAATGTGAAATATGGTCCATGTTCAATGACAATGTCCCAGGATGTGTTTATCAATAGCAATGAATGTGCCACACTAATGAACAATGTTGTTTATGTGGGAGGGTGTGTGAAGTGTGGGGAGTGGGGCTTATGGGAATCCCTATATTTTTTTGTGTAACATTTGTGTAATCTAAATATCTTTAAAAAATAAAAATATATATATTTAAATAAAGAAGGAGAAGAGAAATGGGGAAATATGGATTTTTTCAGGCTGGAAAGTAATGTGCTGTTGGCATTCAGGAACTGGGTCAGTGAAAATGGTGCCGCGGATGAGAAAGAAAGAGACAAAGAGAAGAAAAAACTGGGATCAGGGGACCCTCCGTCCAATATGCAGAGAAGAGCCCAGCTATATCATAAAGTGTGGCTTTTATTTTGGCTTTAGAACAAAGAAAATATATATATATGTGCATATGCAAAGACAATAGATACTTGACAGTTTACATTTTACTAAAATCAGGGAAGTCTTAAAGGTTAATGGCTCAGTTCCTCGTTTCATTCCTGCAATTCAGACATTTAAATCTTATAAGCTCAGGATGTTTCCCCACCCAGCTCCTATTAGCATGAGACTGGAGGGCTTGTTTATTACATTCCAAGGTGACCTGCTTTCTGTCAGCAGTCATGGCCTTTAATTGAAACTCCATCATTTCCCCCTTTTTCATTAGTTAATTTTTTTTCAGTGAAGCTTATAGGAACCATTATATAAGCTGATACAAGGTGACCTCCTGTCACACTTGTCTTCTTCCATAGGCTCTTGTGACTGTGCCTCTTAGGTTGTCCTCCTCTGAGAATCTTACCCATCATTGACTACCAGTCAAGGTTTTGAGCTCTTACATGGAAGGCAATTTCATTAATATTTAGACTTCTTCAGGTTCCTTAAGTGAATATTTTTGTGCAGATAATTAGTATTAAGATCAAGGGGTTATTAGTAGAATGTTTCTACTAAATAATGCAAAATTAGTTTTTCATGGCCAAGTTTCTTAACATTAATGCATTTATCTGATCTAATTCTTTATTTTTTCTATGAATATATGTAGACATGCTCAATGCCTTCTTTTACAATTTTAAAATATACCCAATCAAATGATTTTTCATTTACAAAGGAGTAATACAAAAAGAAATTTTATTCCAATCACATTTAAGAGCTCTTAAGAAGTTTAAATTATAAATGTTATTACCCAATTGTATAATAGTTGTTTCAAGATTATTCACATGTTTATTCAGTCCCATATCAATGTGAGACTGGCTATGCCACATCTCACTTGCATTTTTATGCCAGTCCTTAACATTGTGTATTCTGGACTCCTTGATGAAGTGCTGTGCTAGTGACAGCTGCAGTGGTTATGATGCCAATCAGTCCCAAAATTCCTGCTATTAAAAGTCCAATCAGTCTTTTAGTTCTTTTTAAATAATGGTCAAGGAAATGCCACAGCAACTGGAATTCAGGAGACTGCTGCCAATGCCTGGCCATCCAAACCATTAACCACAGTCCTTTTCTTCTTTTTGCTATAAAAAGAGTTTGATTTTCCTGCAAATAAGAATTCTTAAGACATGTAAATAAGGAGCAACTAATGTTCCTTTCACTAAAAGTTACTTTTCCAATGATAAAAACTATAGGATCTCATACACATACTGTAAGAGATTGAGTTAATTTTCTTTTTAAAATAGTAATATTAGTTTTACTGCCTTGTCATTCAAAAATTGGACCAGTTTCCAAAAATAATTTCCACAAATAACTTCGAGTTTTGTTAAGTTTAGTGTCTCATGGTTATGGGATATATCTTTCTTGATTTTTCCAATTTACTGAGCTCTTACTAAATGCTATATTACCAAAATTCCAGAAATAAGGATTACTGCCATTAGTAATTATGGTGGGATTATTAATGAACCAAGATATGGTTGTGTTTTTAATAGGCTTTGGTATTCTTATAAGGGCCCGATCCTTTGCAATTCCATAGGAATCATTAAACAACACAACCTCTGTAAGCCATGACATATATGTCATTTGTCATTAAGTAGTCGGTTGTGAGAGGGACATGTAAGATTTTCCATACTTTCTGGTTTATTTGGTAAGGAAGGGAAAATGGGAACATAAATTTGAGTTTAATTTTTCTGTTAAAACTACATTGTGATTTTTAGGTTGCATGCATACAGAATCATATCCAATACAAAGAGGGTGATCTATAAAAGGTAAAGTTAAATTTTCTATAAATTTCCCTTCTTTTGGCTTTAGGGGTAGTCGTATATCTATAGGTCCTGGAAAATGGTGAGATTGATTAAGATAAATTGGGTAAGACTCATCATCCCAAGTTAACAGCTCTAAAAGAGGTGGGTTCATTATGTATGCCCAATAAGTGTAATTATGATGTGGTATCTTACCTTGACCTAATACTTTAACTATAATTAATCCAATGTGAAACCACCATGTCCATAGTTTAAGTCTTGGCAGCATCTTCAACTCTAGGCTTGATTCTTCTGGATGGGATCCACTGCTCTTCTCCTGTTTCTGTAATGATAAGAGCAAAACCTCGGCCGCAAAATTTTACCTCTCCTTTTTCCCATTTATTGGTTGTTTCATTTTTCATTTTCATTCTATTTATTAAACTCCCATTGTCTTTTTGCTGTTGTGGTATTAGAAATTTGTTAGTCTATAAAGAAAATTTAAGGTAAGCAATGCTTTAGATAGTTTGTCTTTAGCAGATTCTCCTCCATCTCTCCCTTTTTGTTTTTGTAACATTAATTTTACTGTTTATAAACTGGGGTTTAGCTGTTGTATTCCAACCTTTTATAATATGTATACATACATTCACATGCTTACCAAACCAGGGAACAGACTGATATACTTGACCTATTTTTGACTATAGTTCTTGATAGACACAAGATAAATGTTAATTTGTATATTTAGTTTAATAAGCTTATATTGACAATTAGAGAAACATGAATAGCATAATCAATTAAAAGATTAAGTTAATATTGAACAAAGTCACAAAATTACAGATAGAGAAGTTATATATATATATATATATATACTTACCAATATTTACCTTTTACCTGGGAAGTGTTGAATTAGCAACTGATACTAGAGTTTTGGTTGACTGTGTTGAGGATTAATGAATTTAGACTATAGATGCCAACTTTTGAGTATTTTGTTAATTCCTGAGGAAGGGGCCAGCTTCCCCAGGAATGAACACAACACTCCTTGGGCAGTATATTTTAAGTTTTATGCATCAGTCCTTGGGAGAGTGGCCAGCTCCTCCAGGGAGGAATACAACACCTTTTGAAATGTACTTTATTTTTTTTAATTTGTTACAAAGCATTCTTGATGTGTTTACTATTTTAGTTTCCATTTTTAAAATTATATATATATATATATATTTATTTATTTATTTATTTTTTATTAGCAGAGGTGGAGTAAATCAGATAAACTTAAGTTAAAGCATCTGCCTTTTGAATTTTAGGCATAGAGGTAGCTTTATAACACATATTATTATATTTTTAAATAATTAATATTATGATTAATAACAGTATATTTTTATTTAATATTACACTGAAACATTATTAAATTTTTGGTAATTTTATACACTTTTAAAGTATTTATATGAACGTTTTATTCATATAACATTAATTGCTATAAAATTAGAAAATTTCTTTTAATTGTACAACAGTTTTAAATACTTCATTTAACTTATAATATATCACATGAACTTAAGCTTCTCTTTGAGAAAGCAGGTTTAAACATTATATATTTTTAAAAGTGATGAAACTTGTTTCTTTAAGGAAATGTTAACGTTAAAGTATAAGAAGCTACTTTGATAAAACACTTTCTTTTTTGCATACTGACCACCCAGGAGAAAAACTTTGTGGAAACTTCTACCAAAACAGACCAGTGACTTGAGAAACCCTGAGAAACAGCAAAACCCCAACTTTGTTTTAATAACTAGTCATTTTATCTTATGATAAAATTACTCTCTTTTCTTTAATAATAAATTTTATATAAACTGTTTCTAAGCAAACTTCTGACAACATACAATTACCATCAATATTAAACAAACTTGTTAGAATAATGATTTAGTTTGTTTATAACTATTTTTATTATTTTAAATTAATACCTATATTTATTTATTAATATAAGCACTTATTTAATGTTGGCCATTTGAATAGAGCTTTTTTAATAAATTTTATTCATCAATTTAATATTACCATCCGGAGGTATTAAAATATACACTGACACTGAACAACCAGAGAAATACAAAACAAGTTACAACACATCAATAGAAACATACATCTTTGATTTTACTGTTTGAGAATTTTTCTGGAAATTGTATTGCTAAGTTTTCTTACCTTTGCAGTGGTTTAATTTTATTAGCTTCTATCATCCCACAGCCTTATCATTATGTAAGCAGTACGAGGTTTATAAAGTTGCTGATGGAACTGAAAAGTTAACGTCCACAGCTGGAGTTGAAGAGCTAAAGTTTCAAGAGCAACAGAAATAAGACCACACAAAGACCATACATGGAGGGGAATTATTTTTGCCTTTTGATAAACCCTTTTTAAAGCTTTCTGCAGTAACTTCCAATATTTTAGGTTTAAGATATCCTGCCCATGCAGCTGAAACCAGTAACAACATTTTTGTACAAGAGAAAAAAAGTTTCTCAAAACCCAAGGATTTAATAGTTACACCGGTGCTTTTTAACAAAGTTTTTAACACTCTAGAGAACTCTTCAAAGTTCGACTGCTGATTACCCATTACCCTGATGATTCCAAGGATGAAGCTTAACTTTTCTGTATTCTTTTTCTGTAAAACCACTCTCAGGAGCTCCTTGGTCCGTGCACTGACTGAAAGAAGTGTTTCATTTTCAGAGCCCCACGTTGGGCGCCATATGTTGGCATTCAGGAACTGGGTCATGAAAATGGTGCCGCAGATGAGAAAGAAAGAGACAAAGAGAAGAAAAACTGGGATCAGGGGACCCTCCGTCCGATATGCAGAGAAGAGCCCAGCTATATATCATAAAGTGTGGCTTTTATTTTGGCTTTAGAACAAAGAAAATATATATATATGTGCATATGCAAAGACAATAGATACTTGACAGTTTACATTTTACTAAAATCAGGAAGTCTTAAAGGTTAATGGCTCAGTTCCTCTTTTCATTCCTGCAATTCAGACATTGTAAATCTTATAAGCTCAGGATGTTTCCCCACCCAGCTCCTATTAGCATGAGACTGGAGGGCTTGTTTATTACATTCCAAGGTGACCTGCTTTCTGTCAGCAGTCATGGCCTTTAATTGAAACTCCAGCAATGTGCCACTCAGGTTAGCTCTAGGTTTAAGCTTATCCATGATATATTTTCTTCTGTATACTTGCCTGCATTTCCTAATTTTTCTTCAACAGGCATATATTACTTTCATAGTCAGAAAAAGCAGTCAAAGAAAGAAATAAAGAATGAATGAAAAATTTTACCCTTAGTCTTTAAGTTGGGAAAAGAATGGGAATTCAACAGAAAGGCAATACACTGAGGTTCTAACAGTGATTGACTTTAACACGCATGTGAATGAACGCCTTTTGGTTTTTACTTTCTGACAAAAAGACTTATTGTCAAGACTTAAGTGTATATGGATATCCTATAAGGAGACCTTCTGGTTGATTGAATTGTCCCAATGAATGGATAAGTATTTCCAGAATGCAGAAGTCTGTGAATCCTTGAGAAACAAACATTTATTGCTTAGACAATCATTCAATGTTTACCCTGGCAGTCAATCCATAAAAACCTCTCTCCTGTCTTTCACATTCTCATTCTCATTGTCTCTGAACTCCACAACTCATTTTGAAGTTTGTGGATTTTAGTTATGCAATAAAATAGGAAAAATCTCTCTTTTTTTCCTACATGGTGCATTTTATTATGAATTAATAAAAACCATTAGATGAAATAATATGAGTAACAGCTTTAAAAGAAAAACAAAACTTTTAAATGTAGAAGGTGCAATCTTTTAGACACTAAGTGATTTGATTTAAAGGGAAAACAAAATTTAAAATATGAAAAAATTGACATAAAAGACAATTTATAGCAACAAAATACGAAAAAGGTGAATTCCACAGATTTTTAGCACCTCTGTTTTCCTTGATTCAGCATAATTTTAATGGTTTCTCAGGAATATCCATTTATTTTTCTGGATAATTTTACTCTCATAAACAACTAGCTCATAGTGCAGACATTCATCTATAAGCAGTAAACTGAAAAAAAATTTAAATATCTTTCCTTTACATTTCAATCATTCTGTTGCTTAGTTCTGTTACTTTCTTTTAGTTTTCCCTCACACCCATTTCAGGTTTTAAATTACTAAATAAAAAATATTTTTCAGTGCTCCTTCTTAGAGAAGAATTATTAATGTTACAAGGAAGAAAGT
>JAQZBX010086910.1:0-12937 GCA_029593785.1 Cabassous unicinctus
ATGGGGATAAAGATAGAGGGACTGAACTGTGAACCAGATTGCTTGCACATTAAAGAGTATGTAAATCAAGGAACTGCTGAGTTGAAATCATAGTCTCCTGAGAAGTGTGAAGATATGTGATAAAGCCACAAAGGATTATGGGTTATTTTTGTTCCCTTCATTTTCTGTCCTTTTTAACACAGAGAAGGAACATGCTGTGCGTTGGGCTGTTTAAACACAGAACAGCTGAACTTTATTATGTTTCCTTTTAATTACAGCTTTCTTAAGTGGGTTACAAGTAGGGCTTCTGTTTCTGGAAGCTGAGGAGAGTCTATCTACATAACATCATAAGCAGTGGTCTCTTTGGGGGCACAAGAAGGCAGCACAGGGGTCCAGGCTTGGGAACAAAATCTTGCTCACCACACAGCTTTTGTGAATTTGTATCATAGGAGGAGGAAAAGAAATGCAGTTCAAGCAAGAATCTGGTAGAATAGGAAATATGGAAATGAGAAAACTATATTCTCAGGGGGAAAGGCATGCTGAAACACTACTTCTGCTTACTTAATGAGAATTCATTAGCTATGGCACTTGTAAGCTGTAAATGCTAGGCCAGGATGTTGTGCTCTCTGTAACTGTGAATGTCTGCATAGGTGTCTGAATGAATTAGGCCTAAAACAGAATCAAATCTTGACTCCCCTTGGAAGATTCATAAGAGCATTTATCAAGGCAAGATCTATATGTAAACTCGAGACCTCATTTCAGATCCATGCTGACATTATACGCCCAATGCCTATTCTTAGCATCCAACTGTAGTCCAATGCCAAGTTTTTTAAGCCACCACTTATTCCTCTTCTTTCCCCTCTGTATTAGCTTGGCTGAGGGAGATGTTTAGGCAAGGAAGAAGGGAAGGGAGAGATGAGAGTTTCGATGACCCTTTTAAAGATAAATAAGCAAGACATCCTGAAAGTGAGAATGAAACATCTGAATATGATAAAACAATAGGTATTTAGAGAAAAGGAAGGATGTTGGCAGCAGGTTGAAAAAATGACTCTGATAGATTCGAAAGGGAGATTTAGTGGAAGGCGGAAAGTATCAATACTAAAAGCAACCAGCACCTGGGGAAAAGATTTTATGTCTGCAGTAAAGTTAAGGGTTAGTTTCAAGATGCTGTTGGCTGGATGTCGGGATGGGAAAAAAATGATGCTTTGTTTGGGCATCTGGCCCGGTAAGTTCAATTTGTGAGAGAAGCTCAGCTAGACATGATCAAATCTACAGTGAAATCTCTGTGATGGAATCATCTAGACCAGGTGGACAACCGAGTAGCTCTCCATTAAGACAACTCCTCAAGGCACTGAAACCAAGGAGATTCTGTAGGAAAAGCATCGCATTTAGAACTATGATGATGGGGAAACATGAGTGCTGATACCAAGTTCCTGATAGTTGCTGGATCTATATTTGGAGCGGTTCATAGGACTCCTTCTACGGAGAGGCCTCTTCTGTTAACATGCCCCTCTCTTCTTGGACCAGTCATGCTCCCATTTTGTCTAAGGTGCTGGAGTTGCTGTGGCTAGGAATACAGTGGAAA
Organism: Cabassous unicinctus; assembly: GCA_029593785.1. Lineage (NCBI taxonomy): Eukaryota > Metazoa > Chordata > Mammalia > Cingulata > Chlamyphoridae > Cabassous > Cabassous unicinctus. The sequence goes on from JAQZBX010086910.1 coordinate 1,565, forward strand.
GTCACACAGACTTGGAGAGGGTTCAAGAGGCGTCGGTAGGATTAACATTTGGCTGCCTGTAGCATTTCCATCAGTCAGCATCATTTATTCCTGCTCCCTGGGAGGACAGCAAGAGAAGCAGCGGCAGGAGAAATGAATGAGGGTACATGGGTCTTGACCTTAAGGGTTAATAATGGAGATAGGATAAACATAAATGAAAATATACCATAGCACTAGTAAGGCCTACAGGAAAAAAAAACAAATGCAAGTAAGGTTACATGCAGCACTCCTTGGGATGCTTATGTACATACAATCACATGCACACACACACATGTAGGAATGCAAAATTGACCTGGGTAACCAGGAGTCAGGTGGTTGATCAAACTGAGCATTAGAGAGTGAGTGCTTGGAGGATTTCTAAAGGGGAGTATAGGCGAGGACATTCTGCAGTGGGTGGGCCGGGGAATGGGATGTGCTGCTGGTCAGGAAGCTGCATGCGTGGATCATGCCAGGGAAGGAAGAGGCGCTGTCATGCTGCGGAGGTTCTTACAGACTGGAGGGGCAGGGGAGGAGGGAGCGAAATCCTGTGGCTGATGAGAGACAGCGGCTCCTCCCATGTGTCACACACAGCACAGCAGATGCCCTGTTGCCGACTGGGTCTCCACTGCACCCTTCTTGGGGGTATTTAAGAGAAATCAATATTGTTCACATCCCTGGAGGCCCAGGACCAGGGACACGCCCTCAAACGGGAAATGCATGTCCCGTGACTCTGCTTGGAGGTGGTAATGAAGGAATCACCAAAGGTGGTGGGACAGACAACCAGGCAATGAATATGTGGATCCTTTATTTCCCCCAGGAAGAAGGAGCTGCAGCAAATACCTTAATGAGCTGAAAATTACTAAGAAAACAAAGAATCTGAGACATCTTTCATGGATCAGAAGAGGCTCACTTTCAAATGTGTTAAGTGGAGATGAAGAAAGAGTTGAAAGCTTGGAATTAGGACGGACATGTTCAAGGATGGCATGGTTAATGCCAATTAAGTAAAATAAAGATGTTCTATCATCATTCTGTGAAATGAAATATGCAGAAAACAAGCCCTTTCTTTGTGAGAGTTCAGAGAACCCTCGACCGAGGTTTGATTGGGGAAAATGGGGACATCCTTTTTCTGTGTCTCATTAAAACAGACATGGAATGTCCTAAATGCTTTCCCCAGACTCAGCAGATCCGAGGAGAGGCAGGCTCCTGCCCATTCTTTCCAGGCAGGGACCTGTGGAAGGAAATGACTCCCCCAGACCAGCTCTCTCCTGGATTCCCTGCCTCCCGTGGAGAAGCGTGGGAAGTCAGCTTCAGTTGACTCGGTGTCAGATCCGGAGCTGGCACACACTTGCCTCCTCTCTCCTCTTAGCAACAGCCCACTTTGTTTCCTGGTTCTCGACACTCATTTCCTCTCCACCGCCTCTCCCTGCCGGTTTGTGGAGGGCAGTTGGTGCTGCCGCCCCTCCTTTTCCAGCCCGGCGCGCTTGCTTGCTTGCTTTCAAGGAATCTGATGGTTGGCTCCCAAAGTCTACCCTGTGTGCTTACATCTGCTTTCTCTATTCAGCTCGCCTGGGAGGCTCCCCGGTTATATATCTATGCTTCATTTCCTGCCCTTCCTTTTGTGGACGGCAGCCAGGGAACTCTCCTGGTGGGGCTTTTAGGTATATGAGTGGTATTACTGCTGCAAGACAGAGGGGCTGAAATACATTTTAATTTGTTTTTCAATTGGAAAAGGCCCAGTTAAATAAACAACCTACCAAAAGATAAAAACAAAAACAAAAACAGAAACAAAAAACCCCACATCTCAAAAGCAAAGAAAAAAAAATTTAAAAATAAATCAAAACAAACCCCTCCAAACTCCAAAACTCCATTAAACCTCAAACAAAGGAATCATTGGATACGAGTAATGCAATAGCTGTTAGAGGCATGTATGAAATCTGTGGGCTGCACTTCAGCCTGTCACAGGCAGTTATGAAAGATGTAATTTAATTTGCTTAAAAAAAAAACACGTAAAAGGCAGATTGGATAGCCGTATTTTAGCAAATGTGTTTGCACTAAGGGTACCTTCTGTTGAACAGTTCTGCCCACAAGCTGTCTGTAGAATATAGAACATCTCTCGAGCATGCTTGCCACCTTGAAGCAGGGTAGTCGGGGAGCAGAAAAAAAAAGAACAGAATGCAGAAAAAAGGTGAAGAAAAAGAGAGAAATGAAGGACAGCAAGTCTAGTACCATCAATACATTTAGAAATGAGATTAGCCAAGTGTGACAATAGAATTTAAATGACACACAGAAAGACATTAAGAGATTGCAGTAAATAACATACTATGGAAAATCCAGCCAGAGAGCACTTTCTGTTCAGCTTAGCTACAGAGTTGGAACGAAAGCACAGGTCGATTATTCATTTTACTGGCTCTTTTGCATTCCAGCACGATACAGTTTTTTAATCTCGGCTCTAATTGTCAGTTTTCTCGCCCGTTGCTCAGAACAGCCAATTATTACATTGCCCAATGCAGCTCAGGAGGACTCGAACTTACCAACTATGTCAAACCACAGAGGGGTGTTAGCTGGCTGCACAGACACCACCCCCACGATCTCTGTTACTCTATCGCTTTCCATGACTGTGAAGTTATAAAACGGTTCATCGAAGGTCAATGGTATAGGTGAAGGGGGTGGTTTTTTAATCCATTCAATGTGGAGGCGGGCCGTGGAGGATTTCTGTGGGCGCCCATTGTCCACCGCCTTTATCTACTCACACACGGAGAGAACACAGAAAGATGTCTTAGAGCTCTGATCCTTGTTGATGTTTGGAACTGTCGCTGCATAGGGTGTTGGGCAAAGAATGCATTCTCATCCCAGTGTTAGAAAGGGGAAGGAGAAAGTGGAGATGTGCCAGGAACGGGCTCTGGGAGTGTGGGAAAGCAACTGAGTCGTGGGGGCCCCACACCACGTCTTCCAGAAGGCAATCAGTATCACTAATTTTACAGAGGTGGAAAACTTGAGAAACAAATGTCACACAATTTCTAGCGTTTTATGGGCACAGATGGTAGTTCCATGAGCAGGAATGGTTCGTGAACCTGAATCTCACCTCTGGAGGTGATGCTAAAAAGGGAATCAAGTACCTTGTGGATCACTACTTCAGTGTGAATGATGTGCGTGGAATGGTGTGTGTGTGTGTGTGTGTGTGCACTTCTTTTTACAGTTCCTCCCTTCTTCTTTATTCTGGAGAAGTCTCCATTCACACAGAGTCCCTGAAGGCTGATGGGGTAGGTCGGGGAAAGGCAGCAGCCTTGCTCTAGCTGCTTTAGAGAATCCTTCCATTATGCCAACTCTGAAGGGTAGAGGAGAACTCTCTTGGTGGAACCTAGAGGACAGGATGGGGCTGGCAGGGCTGGCACTAAGGGCTTTTCTCTATGGCCATACATTGGCTGATGAGGAAAGCATGTCTCCTCACCAAGCAGTACAAGGTGAACTGCTATGGTGTCCTCAACTGAAATGGGATGGTCAAGTCCAAACAGCAGAAAATACTGACAGAACATCAAAATACCAAAGTCAATTTTTAAAAAGGATTTTCAAATGTTACATTTTAAAAATAATGGGCATTGGCATATGACTAATATTAACAACTCACTGTGCCCTAACGCTACGTGTTCATGAAGGATGAATGATCAGTTTGTCCTAGCAATTCCCTGAGAGAGGGAATGTTCTTGAAGGAATGAGTCTTAGTCAGTTCTCTAGGAACTGAGCCTGAGATAGGGATTTGAGTACACTTGATTTTTTGGGGGTTGGTAGGGGGAGAGGGAAGGGTGCTGCTCTCCAGAGAAAGCAAGTGAAGAAAAGCAGGATAGGGCAGGGGAAGGAGCTAAGCAAGAATATGGTCTCAGCAGAAGCCTAACCATAGCCTGCTCCCTCGGGGATTTTTAAAGTATTCCTTGCACCACAGAGTTGGTTCCACCTAGAGGCAAGGGGGTTGGCATTTTGTATCCCTGTGCCAGTCAGTAATTGCCTATGGCTGCTGCGTGTGTACCCTGTTGGGTCAGGCAGCTCCCATTCAGCCAAGAACAAGTCTCTGGAGAAGGGGGCAGCTGCGTGCACTTGGCAGCCAAGACAGCCTGGTAAAGTGGACTTGGTGGGAAAATAACAGTGTCCACTACCATCCATCCAACCCTCAAAGATTCCCAAGGTGCAAGTCTCACAGAGCTGCAATAGCACACATTATATTAGAGATGCTAAATGGTAGAAACAAAACTGATTTTTTATTATCTCTTTTTTGTCTGCCCAGCATTCTGGATATTTTACTGGGGAGAAAGAAACCCAAGTCCAGACTATAGAAGTAAAAAGATAAATCAAGGGATTCAGATCATACTTTAAAATAATGAAGAACTGACTGTACACAGTTGAGAAAGCTGAGGACAAAGAGAAGGATGATGGAGAGTGCCAACTTTTGATAATTGTTGAGGCTTGGGAAAGTGAGGACAATTAGCCACTTCTGGCATAGATGCTACATATCTAAAGTATTTGTGGATGGAGGGAGTCTGGTGGTACCTTAGATACGGAGTTTAAGTCTCCACGTGAGGGGATGCTCGTTTTTTGTTTGTTTTTTAAATTAGAGATTTTTTAAAACTTTCTAACTTAATGAAAAAGTAACCTTTTATTTGAGTTGTTCACTTTTTACAGAGTAGACATAGCTTTGTTTAGTTGTGATTTGTGTTTCACAATTTGCACAGCTGAATTCATGTTCTATCATGCTATTGACAATTGGAAAAGCTGTTTTCTTTGGAAAGTCTTGGGGACATGCCGAGCCATATACTGAGTGGTAGGCGAGCATGTCACTCTGTTCCTTTACCTCAGTTTACATCTGAGCTCAGTACCTTAAGAATGATTTAAGACCATGGAAGGTGAGGTTGAGTATGTGGTAGAGCAGGGTGTCGACTGGGACTAGGGGAAACCATTACGCTATTTATGGAATGTCATCAAAACACTCAAGAGTTTTCACCTGTACTTGCCTCCCAGAAAGTAGCCTTCCATAGCTGTGTGGTTTTACATTTTATTCTAAAGATGTATTGCTCAAAGGAATATACATGAATAAGAAATTAACCTGTTCCCCCATTATCATCATTGGGGTTCAGAAAATCTTACCGTTAGGATGTCATAACTCCCTGCTGTAAATTGCTTTCTAGAGGAGACCATGCCAGTTTTGGGGTCAATAAAAAACTTTCCATCATCATTCCCATCCACGATGCTGTAGGCGATTTCTGCATTGGGGCCCTCATCCCTGTCGAATGCAAAGGCCCTGTAAATGGGCTCTCCCCTCTTTCTTCGGTCCCTTTCTGGCAGTTTGATTTGGTAGACCTTCTCTGGGAACTGGGGTTTGTTGTCGTTTTCATCCAGAACTTGAACCACCACCCAAATGGTGGACTGTTTTGGAGAGGAGCCACCGTCGGTCACGGTCACCTGAGTGGTGAAAGAAAGAGCATTATGCCGTCAGAAAGGAAAGAGACTATTCTTACCTGCCCACCACAAAAGCTCTATTGTGTGAACTTGGGCATTCAGCCTTTCTTATTCCTGAAATTCATATCAATGCAACTTTTCGTAGTTTATAGGTAAAACAAGGGGATGCCCCAAACCCAGTAATGGAAATTATTGCTGAAAGGGGAGGAGGGAGATGGAACTGATTGTGGCGTGGCGTGGAGAAGGAAAAGAAATAGGATTGACTTTATAACATGTGACAACAAACACCCAAGACACACAAAAACAACATCGCCATTATTGTAAAAACCCATGGGTGTTTCCCCTAATCCTTGGACAATGCCATCCCCATCAAAACTCTTCTAGTACTCATTTTATTTTCCATCTTCATGTAAAAGTTGTGATGTTTACATTGTCACTGAACAAAAGGAAAACTGTAACGTATGCTTCACAATTTAGATGACTGGTTGTAAGTACATTTGACAGTGAAAATATGTTTCTAGCAGTCAAAAAAAAAATGTTTTTCCCTTCTGAGAAACTGGGAGGGGGGGATGGACCTCCCTCCTCACGTCTTTGAGATGCTATTCTTATGCATGCTGTGAAAATGGAAATAGGGAAGAGAAATGAAGAGCACGTGTTTGAAGAGTTTGCGTGGCAGATATAAGAAGTCTGCCAATCTTACTGTGAATAATCTTCTTGCTGGTTGCAGTGATGATAATCACTGTTGTAATAATATCTAACATGCCGATGGTGGGACACCGTCTAAAGCATTGTCCCATGCATTACCTCATTTAGTTTCTAAAACAGCTTTTCAGTAAGTGGAGCAATTTCCTATAACCCTATTTCACAGATAAGAAAATAGAGGCTTAGAGATTACATAGTAAATGCTAGAGCCAGGCACTGAAACTTTGGCAATCTTAATTTTCTTTTTAACCATAAAACCTGAAAGAATTTATATGTATTCTTTAAATCATTACCTTGAGCAAGACAGCTTATAACTCCAAAATATATTTGGAGCCTGGAAGGAACATAAAGATGCACATCAATAGGAGAAAACCAACAGTGAATTATAGCACCTGGTTAAACAGTTTTTCACCTAATAAAGCAACTTGACAAGAATAACTGAAAAAAAAAAGGCAAAAATATGGGAAAACAAAGACATTTTGCAAAATGGAACCACAATCTAGCTTAGCTCCTCTAATAAGCTGCCTAGGAGGATGGCTTTTAATGGATAATATAAATTTTCATAGGAGTTCTTGCATTCTTTGAAAAACCAATCAACATTTTTTCCTAAGGTTATTTTCCCAATTGGTTTGTTGTGTTTCTCAAAACAAACATGTCAGGGCCGCTGTGCACCAGAGCTAGATTGGACTCTTGAGCTAATTCCTGGGCATGCTGAATTCTGGAGAGGTTTGTTCCCATGTGCTGCTGAATTAAAATGTTATACTCCCAGGTGAGCTGTGTTGACCCAAACACATTGATTTCACATCTACTCAAGGGCTCTGCCTCTCTCTTCTGCCTAAACAGCCCCTTTCCAAATCTCTCTTCGGTGAAGTCACGGTCTTCACCATGCACAAAACCACCTCCTTGTTGTTTGTCGATAATTGCCCTGCAGTGGGCTCCAGGATGGAGTTCTGGGTTCTGCTTCAGGGCCAAGTGGCTGCCAAGGAAAATAAGAGTGCCTCTTGGCTGTGGTTCACCGCTCACTGCAGGATCCTGCTGCTGGACAAATGCTCTCTTGAGGAGACCTGGATTTTCACAGAAAAGGGTGGCAGCTTCATGAGCTCATGAAGAAGCTTCTAGGTGTGCAATGAGGAGCTGGTCACCTACATCACCACCTCTTCTCAAGCACCCAGTGACCTTGCTCCCTCAGGCACGTGGGCATCTCAGAGCTTTGCACATGCTGTCCTCTCACCCTGAGATGCTCTCCCCGACCCCTTTACCAGGAGCTTGCCTACTTACTCTTCAGGTCCAGGTGAAATGTCACTTCCTCAGGGATGTCTCCTCTGACCTCACAGATCATGTGCCCCCCCTCCCAACCCAACTGTGCACTCTTAAATCGCCCTATAATTTTAGTTTGCAGCACATACTATTGTGAATATTGCTTTTCCACCTATACTTTACAAGCTGCATAAAGGTAAAGGTAGATTGTGTTTCTTTGGTTCACTGCTCTAAACTGTGTCAAGCCACCGAGAAAATGCTCTGCAATGCTTAATGAATAAGGACTCTAACCCAGGTCCTGCTTGGACAGCTTCCTTAGTGTAGCAGTTTGATATTATTGATGAATTCCAAAAAGAAATATTGGACTATGTTTGTAAACTGGTCTTTTCCTCCGGGCATATTAGACTGTATTGGATTCAGAGGTTTTACTTCTATTTGATTAAATAATGATTAAGGCTTTGATTGGGCCATGTCAGTAGGACATTGCGTCCCCACCCCCTTGGTGGGCAGGGACTTACAGAGAAATTGCACCGCAGAGAAGGAAGTTTGGAGTTTTTGAGCTGGGGCCACGGGAAGTAAGCACACAGAGGAGTTTGGTTGTGAGGAAAGAAAAAGGCCCCGGGAAGAGAAAGAGGCCGTTTGCCTGATGGTCTACAGCTTGCCTTGTGGAGAAAGCAGAGGAGCTGAGCCGAGAGAGAAGCAAGCCCCGGGAAGAGAGGAACCCAGGAAGCCTGAACTCTCACAGACATCGGCAGCCATTTTGCTCCAACACGTGGCAATAGACTTTGATGAGGGAAGTAACTTACGCTTTACGGCCTGGTAACAATAAGCTTCTACCTCAAATAAATGTCCTTTATAAAAGCCAACAGATTTCTGGTATTTTGTATCAGCACCCCTTTGGCCGACTAATACACTTATCTAAAACAGCCTTACCTTCAAAGCCTTCTTGGATCATTCACGGCTCTTACAACATAGCCCAAGCTGCCCTTCCCACCTTTTTTTTTACCATCACTCCTCCATCTCCTTACCCATGACTTCATCTACCACCAGTACTGATAATTCCCAAATGTTTCTTTTGCCTAAGCCTGTTTCCCAATCTCCAAATAGATATGTCCCACTGTTTCTAGGAATCTACATTCTGGCTCTCTCATATACACCCCAATAACCTAAATGTCACAAATCTCCTACAGTCACTGTCTCTATGAATGATACCACACATACGCCAGTCCTGGATTTCCATCTAGAATCCCCTTCTTAGTGTCCGCATTGAACTAAACTCAGGAGACCAGCAGCTATCTCTCACGTGCATCTCCCCCTGTGCCAGTCTCCTCTGCCGCATCCCTCATACCATCTTCCGTGGACTACAGTCCAAGGCTAGGGTAGCCTCCTGGTCTCCCTGACTTAAAAGTGTTTGCCTTAGAGTGTTATTTCTTCCTCAAAAATGTGATTGTGCCACTGATGTGCATAACCCTCTTCATGGGCTCCTTGAGGACATGCCCTTGGTGGAACTGGTGGGCCTTGGTGATCACCATGCACCAGTCATCCCTCTCCTGCCCTCCATGCTTCAGATGTACTGCAAGCTTGCGAGGTCCTGAACATGCCATGCTCCCACACTTGCATTCAATTGCACAGTCATTTTGTCTCCAAGGAATGCCTTCTCTTGGGAATACACCTGACTCATTCTAGAAGCTTCATTTCAAACACTTCTGCTTCTATGAAGCCATTCCTTGCTTCTTTCAGACTGATATAGAAGCTCCTGCCATGCTCCCACTCTACTGTGTGCAATGTTCCAGGACATTGGTTACCATCCTGCATTGACAGAAGCATCGGTTTGCTTGCTGGTTTCTAGTCAGTCCTTCAAGACCATGAGCAACTTAGGGTCAGGGATGGCTTCTTATTGGTTGTAGTATCCCAGCACCTGGCCCAGATCTAAGTGCCAAATAAGTGTTGCTGAATGAAATTAAGAATGACATATGCAAAACTCTACCCTATGATAAGTGGAAAGGATGTTCAGACACAACGGATCTGTTTCCTCATCTGTAAGAAGTGAAGAGACTAATATCATACGATCTCCCACATCTCTTCTAGCTTTATGATTCTAAGAATAAGGGTCAGCTAGAGGCAGGCCTAGTGCTAATCATGCAGTCTGGGGTTCATTCTCACGTTACAGCCTTGAGTCCACTAGCAATCCATCTATTACTTGTAACGATTCACTTCCAAAACTGTGATTGCCATTGTGGATACTTATTCACACTCTGCTGAAATTATCTAGTTATGTGTTTGGCTCCTTCAGCCAAACAAATAACTACACAAGGACAGAGATCCTGTCTTTTTCATCTCTTTCCTATAACCTAGTATACTCTCCAGAAATGTTTTCTGAACAGAACTATGTTGCTAAACTCAAAGTCTTATTTTCTATTATTATTTCTCTGGACCTACTCATTTACCTGCCATATTTTATACTTGGCATATTAATTATTGACTATTCAATCAAATTCTCAGATTTCATACTTCATTCTGCTCTAGGCCTCACTAGGAAGTAGCCCATATAGAAGGAGTAGCAGAACTGGAGAGCAAAGCAAAGCTAACTGATAAAATCCCCATTATTCCCCATCTCCATAATTTTCTTTAATGATTCAAGGAATTAGCCACCGTTTAGAAATGATCCATGTATGCTGTTACTCTGCCGTAAGCCGACAAGAGAATACCAAGTCCAACCTAGGTTTTCTTTCATCGTTGATCGGTAATCAGTGGTTCTAAACATAGTAAGCATTCAATAAGTATTTGTTGAATGAACAAATAAAAGATCTATCTAGTGCATTTTAGGTACAAAACTCTTTTCAAGGCACACAAACAAATATGTTTTCCTACCAAATCTGCCTTTCTCTGTGCTCCAAATCCAGATCATCTGGTCTCAGCTTAGACATTTTCAATAAGTAGAACTCAATCTCTTATGAAGCAGGCCATTTGTTGATAGGTTCAATTTTCACAAAGCTCTTCTTAATACTGAACCCAAGTCTGCCTTCCTGTTGCCTCTCATAGACTACTTCTATGCTTCAAAACTACACAGAACATCTTTCATTATTGTGGTACATTTGTTACAATGGATGAACACATATTGAATCAATGCACTAACCATGGACTATAGTTTACATTATAGTTTACACTTTGCACTGCACAATTTTACAGGTTTTGACAAAATGTATAATGGCCTGTATCCGTCATTACAATGTCTTGCAGGACAATTCCAATGTTACACCCATGTTAGTACCCATGTTACACCCATTCTTCCCTCTCCCTCCCCTCAGAACCTCTGTGGCCACTGCCTTTATATCAATGATACATGTTCTTCCATTGATAGAATAATCTTAAGTCTACTTTAGTCTGTAGTTGCATTTCCCCCTTATGTTTGCTCATTTCTCAATCTTGAGGATTTTGGGATGGTGATGCCCCTCTGTTTCTGATGAGAGGGGCCTTAGATCCCATGGGGGCAGATGGGTGGTACTGTCTTGCTTGTAGTTATAGATACTCTCTGGTTTTTGGGATGGGCATTGTCCATCAGCATCATTTTGTGAGTTGTCCTGGGCAAGTCCAATGAACTGGAGAATAAGTGTTGCAACTCTTGCTGAGATTCAGGGCTCAATCAGCATATGAACAGAACAAAGATTTAAGTCTTTGGACATATATTTAATGAGTACAGTGCTAATTACAGGTTTAAATAAAAGGGGCAGAAGAGCCATGTGGAGGAAAATTGTAAATGAGTCCAATTCTGTTACATTTGGGAGCATATATTCCAAAGTGAGCTCCACTGACAGGGTGCTGAATTCCTGAGATTGCCAACCCTGCTTATGGGGGAAAGTGTGGGAGGGGGAGGAGGGGGAGTATAAGGGAATCCCCTATATTTTGATTTAACATTGATGTAATCTAAAGCTTCTTTAAAAATAAAAAAAC
>JAQZBX010086911.1:0-12933 GCA_029593785.1 Cabassous unicinctus
GTGTGGGGGAGACAATGTGGCTCAAATGGTTGGGTGCCTGCTTCCCACATGGGAGGTTATGGGTTTCAGTTCCTGGTGCCTCCTAAAAAGAAAAAAAGCAAACAACAAACAGATGAAAAACCAAATAAGGGGAGCCAGTGTGGCTCAGTGGTTGAATGCCAGCTTCCTACATATGAGTTCCCAGGTGCAATCACAGCCATGTGGCTAAAAGAAAAAAGAAAAAGAAAAACCTTTTATGTGTGTAAAGAAAAGAGGATAAATTTTATTTTTTAATTACTATGATAGTACAGAATAGGAAACTTTATAGAGATAGACAGTAGTTAAGTGGTTCCTTAGGACTGTGGGAAAATGGGCAGGGGGGAAGGTAAAGGGTACAGTGTTTCTTTCTCAAGATGAAAAAAAGGTTCTAAAATAGACCATAGTGATTGTTGTATATATTTCTGAATATAATAAAGAAGAATTCCACATTTTAAAAGGATGAACTTTATGGTATTAAAATTATATCTTAATAAATCTGTTTAAAAACATATGTGAGGGGAGCAGATATGGCTCAAGCATTTGAGCACTTGCTTCCCACATGGGAGTTCTTGGGCTTGGTTCTCAGTGCCTTCTAAAAACAAATAAGCAACACACAAACAGAGGGAATAACCCACTCAGGGTAACACATGTTGCTCAGTGGTTGAGCCCTGCTTCCAATATATGAGGTCCTGGGTTCAATCCCTAGTCCCAGTACCTCATACACACACACAAAGCATATGTGAGTATATATGTTTGGTGGTTATTTCTTACATAAAACATCAAAGCAGGACCATAATAGAACAAACTCAAAATTTTGTATAGATCAAAATATACTTTCTACTCTTAGAAAGACAATGATAAAACAATAACAAGACAAGTCCCAGATTGATAAAAATATTTAAAAATTTTATATTCAATAAAATTTATGTATATACAATAAAACACTAAATTCACAAATAAGAAAACCAGAGGCTCATTTTAAAAAAGGCAACATGCTTGCATACACACATAAGGTTAGAGAAAATAAGGATATGAAAGGATGCTCAATGTCATCATCAGTCTTCAGTTCATATAAACTAAAAGTACAGTGAGACAACAGTAAAATCCTATTAAAAGAGCGAAATTTTAAAAAATCAAATGAACAATATCAAGTAATGGAGAAGATACAGAACAAATGCTAATGTCATACACATTAATGGCAATATACTTCAAGATATTACAGATACATTTAAAAAATGTTTTCTTGAAAAGTAATAATATGCTTACCATATAACTCAGTGATTCAAACACTATAAATTTATGTTAGGGATATTAAAATCTATGTTCATTGAAAAACTGCTATACAAATATTTTTAGCATCTTTAATCATAATCAACAAAAACTGCAAGTAATGCAAACATCCAAATAGTAAATGGATAAAGAAACTGTGAAACATCATGATCAAGGAATTCCACTAGGCAATATAAAGGAAGGAAATAGAGATATACACAACATATATGAATCTTAAATGAATTATAATAAGTGAAAAAGCCAGATTCCAAACACAATTTACTATATGAATTCTTTTTTTTTTTTAATTCTGGCAAGGTAAAAACAACAGGACAGAAAACATCTAAGTGCTTCCTAGTGTTTGGGAAGGTAGGAAGTACTGCCTACAATGGAGTACAAGGGAACTATTTAGGTGAGCTGAACCTTGAATTTGGTGGTGTTTACATGACTGTATACTTTGTCAAACAAAGGTTAACAGTACACCAAAAGTTGAATTTTATGCATGTAAATCACACTGTATAAAAAGAACAGTAGCATGATGTCACCAAATGGCTTATAAGACTCTCCTGTGTTCTGTCTCCTGTCAGGGGTTGAACAACAAGCAGAAACTGACACAACCTTCTTTCTCAGAGCTCCAAAAAACAGCTGAAGAATTGCCGTTAACAGGGAGAGTGCCAAAATATAAATAAGGCAACTTCATAAATGGCAATTAATTTTTTTAAAAATGTGAAGGGGTCTGTCAACAATATTACAGCATTGAAGCAAAGTTGAGTTCCTGAGTTGGGGTTTTCTAGGAAAATGTCCTTGTTTTGGAGATAAATACACTAGAGTAACTTTTTAGAATTCTTTATTTAGTGGGCAGATATGGTAAAATTATAACAACTGGGAAATCTTGGTGAAGGGATTGTACTACTTTGCAACTGTAACACAATTGATATTACAAAATAAATTACTTAAAAAAAAAACACCTCATACCACTACTCTGCCACTGAAGCATTCAGAGGCCAATTCTACCCAAATGCAGGTCAACCAAAGTTGTGAATGTAATGAACCTTTTAAGAGTCTGGATGTTACTAAGGAGGAAATATGTGAATATTATATTAATAGCACTATGTTTTTGGTGCCTGAATGGTTTGGGGTGTTTGTGAAAAAATTGAGATATTTTTATTTGTTTTCACAGGAACTCCTTCCTCAGCTGAATGTTCTGAAGGTTGATTGCCTTTTGCTCAGGTTGAAAGTCATGGAGAAAGAAATGTCTTCTATAACTCCCACTGCCAAGCCTGATGCTTGCTACTCTAGAATCATTTGGGAAACCTTCAAGTCCTTAGGTGCATGAGGTAGGGATGTGATCATGGGGAGATATGCAAGACAGAGAAGGGCTGGAATTTATAAAATGCAGTAATTTAACTTTATGTGCCAAGGTAATAGAGGAGTAAATTTAATCAGGGCAGTTATTGAACAAATTAACTTTTATTGAATGTATATATAATATCAACTATATCTAATGTATATATGGTAAAAGATGAAGAAATATACTATGGTAAAATGAAAAATTCTTCATGCAAAAAGATTACAAATATTGATGCTAATTATTAGTGTGAGGTGATATACAAACTCAAAAGAAATTAGTTATAAAGCTCAACAAAACTTCCTGACAATATATAAAAGGTGGGTGATTATTAGAAGACCTATCCCCTTGAAGTATATTTGAACAATATATTTTTTAATGAAACATATGAATATATTTTCAAATTTGAAAATAGAGAAAGAAAAATTTAAAGAATTTGAGAATGTTTTATCACCAGATGAAAATAATGATTGTTACAGGAAACAGGCATATAAAAAATGAGATTACAGACATTCTAATTCCACCTTTCCATGAATATACACAAAATTAGACTAAGTGCTTTCAGATTTTGAATTTTCATCAGGAGAAATTTACTTTCAAGGAATACATCTGACATACAGAAAACAGCCTCTGACACAGCTCTTAAAGTGATAATTATTTCCTGGGAAAATGTTGAATGCACTATGTTATAGTAAGTATTGAAAATCACCATCATGACTCCAACTTCAAAAACTGATTTCTCTTAATGCATAAATTTTACTTATTACAAATTTATCCTAATTTGGAAATGGCATACATATCTTGCTATAGTAAAATTCACTTCAAATAAATTTACGATTTTAAAGTGTACAATTCAGTGACATTAATACATTCTCACACTGTGCAAATATCACTTCTATCTATCTATCTATCTATCTATCTATCTATCTATCTATCTATCTATCTATCTATATGTCTATATTTTAAACAATATCAGTCACAGTGAAACAAAAGACATTTCAGGAATTGGACTTAAAAATAAGATCATTACTGGGTCATGAGAAATTGTTCAATGTGGCAAATTTCTCATTTGAAAACAAGATAAATTTAAAAGTGTATTTCAAAAATTTCACTGCCAAGTTTGCTTTTAGGAAAACCAGAAACACAAAATTATTATAAATTTTGGATTTTTTAGTAAATAACATTTAAAATTCATGTTGGGTGTTGTATTACCCATATGTATAAATTTTTCCTTTTTTTTTCATCTATGCCAGTGGTGCAGGAAAAATTAACCATTGAAAAATTAATAAAATATATACATAGGGGCATCATTTTCCCTTTCACCTTTGGCTCCAATATGGCTCAGTCAGAACTGGCCCATCCCCAAATTCTCCACTGGAAGGTTGCAATAATTTGCCTACTCCTTTCAGTATTGTATATGCATTTCCTTTCTCTCAGAATCTCTATCAGGATGGTCCCCAGCAAGAGTCCTGAATCAGTAAAAAGTCTTACAGCATGCCAGAGTTTGAGCTAGCAAAGCCCTCATGAAAAGATATTTGGTAAAATATAAGTCGCTAAAATATTACTTGAGAAAGCAGAGAATAAACTTGTTTCTGGGAACAGTGCAGTTTTTCTTTAAAATGAAGTTTTAAAGAAAAACACCTCAGAGAAGCCTTGGCAAAGGGACATCTGAGGAGTCCCAGAGCCAGTGTACTCCCCAAGTGTTGTGCAGGAATTAAGCACTGCTCCTCCCAGTGGAGGCTGCACCAGGACCACTGGGGATGAACTTGGAGAGTTTCCATCACAGTTTACTCAGAAGAGGCAGTTTAGCACCATCTCCTGGCTGGAGGTCCACAGAGGAGGATGCTTCAGGCTGTGCCAATGGATGAAAATGTGCTCACTCCCCTGACTGTGGCTGAATCACTGAGATTGTGTTCAGGGTGTTCAGAGCCAGGAGACTGAGCCTGGGTGCAGAGGACTTCTCAACACAATCTACCTCTTAGCAGTTTGATTACATAGGACCACTTCCTATGTAATCCTATGGAAAGGGCAATGATTTGCTCTAACTGGAATAGACATATCTTCTGGATATGGATTTGACTTCCCTTCACACAGTGCTTCTTCCAAAACTACCATCTTTGGACTTGAATGTCTTATCCACCACTATGGTGTTCCACAAAGAATTGCTTCTGCTCAAGGAACTCACTTCACAGCAAATGATGTGCAGGAAGGGGTACATGCTCATGGAGTTCACTGGTCTTACCATGTTTCCTATCATCCTGAAGCAGCTGGATTGAGGAACAGTGAAATGGCCTTTTGAAGATTCAATTATGGTGCCAACTATGTAGCAGTACCTTGTAAGGCTGAGGCAATGTTCTCCAGGATGCTGTGTATGTTCTAACTCAGCATCCCCACTATGGTGCTGTTTCTCCTATAGCCAGTATTCAAGGGTCCAGGAATCAAAGGGTGGAAATTGGTGTGGCACCACTCACTATTATCCTTAGTGATCCTGTCCCTGCAATATTAAGCTCTGCTGGTCTAAAGGTTTTAATTCGAAAAAGAGGAGTGCTTCCACCAGAGAACACAGCAATGATTCCATTGAACTGGAAATTAAGACTGCCCCCTGGACACTTTGGATCCCTCATACCTCTGAATCAACAGGTAAAGAAAGGAATTACTGTACTGGATGGGGAATTGATCCTATCAATGGGAAATAGGACTGCCCTTACACAATGGAGGTAAAGAAGTGCTTGCCTGGAATGCAGAAGATCCCCTAGGATGTCTCTTATTACTACCATGCCCTGTGAGTAAAGTCAAAGGAATATTCTAACAGCCCAATCTTGACAGGGCTAACAGTGGCCCACCCAGAATCTTCAGGAGTGAAAGTTTGGGTCACCCCACCAGGCAAAAAATCACTGCCAGCTGGAGTGCTTTCTGAGAGTAAAGGGAAGATGAAATGGGTAGTGGAAGAAAGTAGTGATAAATATGAACTTCAACCATGTGGCCAGTTACAGGGAATGAGGACTGTAATGGTCATGAATATTTCTTCCTTGTTTCATTAAGAGTATGTTTGTATATGGATATAAAATGAATATCTTTGCTTTCTTCCTTAACCTTTCACCTTATCATATGACATAAGTTGCATTAGTTTCATATCACAGTATTTAAGGATATCATGTTTGAGAGTGAACTTTACCTAAGGACTTGCACCCTATTCTGGAGGGATTCAGTGCATTTCCAGTTGTTCACAGGATAGTTGAATATTTGTTAGGCAGATATGTATATAAGTTATTGTTTTTAATTAGAGACTAAAAATGGTTTAATGTAATGTGTATGGCTGCCAAGTTGACAAGGTGTGTACTGTCATGGTTAGGCTAATGTGTCAACTCAGCTAGGTAATGTTGACCAGTTGTTTTGTCAAGGAAGCACTGGGCTAATTGTAATACGAGGGCATTTCATGGACTTTAATCATCAGTGAGTTGATTGCATAGATGGCTGGTCACATCTACAAACAACTGAGGAATTTGCTGGTGCTCATTGTAGAGACCAAAAAACAGAATATAAAATGTAGCCCCCAACTGCTGGGTGGTACTACAAGGAGGAAAGGATGGGGAGGTTTGTGTGCCAAGTTACAGTCATTAAAGTGTCCTGAAGGTTGCTGGAAATTCAAAGTTGAAGGAGAGGGACATGATGCATTTCATCCTGTGCATTCTTGGAAATTGCTTCTGAAGGTGACAAAGACATGTCCAGATGGAGGATGGAGAAATAAAGTCATCACTGGTCTGGCACTCTGTTTCATTTTGTTTGAGCAGGATTATATGCAGGGACATGTGTGTCTGCAAGGACACTGATTTGTAAGCATGCAAGGACTTGCCTGATGTACATGCAGTGCATCAGTGTGTATGTAGGCATTGTGGTCCTGTTTGTGGTGTTGGGAAAGCCTAGAGAGGGATGTAGCCAGATCTCAGGTGATGGAAGTTGGAGTCAAGGCCACAAACCAGGGCCATGAAAGGGAGGATCACCAAGAGGTATAAACAAGCCACTTGAACCCCTCCACCCTGGGGCTTCTCCAGGAAAGACAAGCCACACTCGGTCCAACTCACAAAACCTAGTGGGTGGGACAGTGCTGTGTTTCTGAGGTCCCTGGACAGCAAAGACCTTCACAGACCACTTCTAGCTGCACCCTTGAAAGCAGAGTTTTCCAACCATGGGGAAGGCCAAGGAGGGGAAGAAGCCCAAGATTGTCACCAGAGAGCTTTTCAAAGAGAGAAAAATCCTCATTCTGAAAGGACATTAAAGAGAGCTCCAAAAATTAGAAGTGTTCATGGGATGAACATCTCTCAACTCATTGAAGTCACCAACAAAGTATTCATCAATTGAGTTGAAGTTGCTGAAGGAGAAGCCAAGAAGTGAATAAAACATCAAGCCTCCCTACTGGCAGGAGCCTTGGGAAATTCTGACCCCATCAGATATGAAGGGCCATTGCAAGAAAGGGGGACAAGCACCAGAAGAGTGCCCTTAGCCAGAGACCAATGTGCATACTACAAAGAAAGTGGACACTGGAAAAATGAGTGCTCCCAAAAGACTCAAGCACATAGAGGGAACATCCCTAAAAGGAAATACCAACCTGAGCCCCAAGACCATCTGATTGGGCTGGCAGGGCTAAACCCTGAATAAGGGTGACCAGGTTCACTGAAATTTGGCCCCCACGAGCCCATGGTCAAACTACAAGTCGGGGGCTCATCAATGACTTTCATGGTGGACACTGGCTCTGAATATTTCTGGTCACAAATCCATTTTGCCCCCTTTAGTGGAAAAACTGCTAATATCATAAGAGTGACTGGGGACCAGTCAAGCCAATGGCCTTTTTGCCAGTCAAGAACTTACCAGCTTGGTGACCATGAAGTGACTCATCAATTTGTGTACCTGCCTGAATGTCCAGTACCCATACTTGGTAGGGACCACTTAACCAAACGGGAGCCTAGATTGCTTTCAAACCTGAAGGGCCAGCAAGCTTAAGTCTCGGGACCAGCCTCAGTCTACTCATCACCATACCCTGAAGCAAAGAATGGAGAATTCATGCAGAAGAAAGTTCAAGTCAGAATCCAGAAAAACTGCTGGAACTTTTTCCACACATTTGGGCAGAAAAACCCCACCAGGAATGGCACAGAACCATGTACCCATCATCATCAATCTGAAACCAGGAGTGGTCTGGCAGAGGCAGGATCTGATCCCACGTGAAGCACAATTGGGCATGTTCAAACACATAGAAAGCCTGAGAAAAGAGGGAATCCTGATCAAGTGCCAGTTACCCTGGAACACTCCAATATTACCAATAAAGAAGCCAGATGGGACCAGATATCAACAAGTGCAGGATTTACAAGCCATCAGTAATGCCACTCTCACCTTACATCAGTTTGTTCCCAACCCGTACATTTTGCTAGGACAGCTGCCACCTGAAGCCACCCAGTTCACTTGCCTGGACCTGAAAGATGCCTTCTTCTGCCTATCACTGGCCCCCCTGAGCCAGCCTCTGTTTACCTTTGAATGGGAAGATCCCAGAACCCAGCAGGAAACTCAGCTAACCTGGACCCAGCTCCTGCAAGGCTTCAAAAACTCCCCTACCCTTTTCAGGGTAGACTTGGCAGCAGATCTGGCCACCTACCCCCAGGAGGACTGCGGGTGTGCCCTCTTGCAATATGTAGATGACCTACTGCTTGCCAGTGAGAGAGGACTGCTGGAGAGGGACCCAGACTCTCCTACAACTTCTAACACAGTCTGGGCACAAAGTATCTTGGAGAAAAGCCCAGATCTGTAAACAGCAGATCAAGTACCTGGTGTTCAGCATCACACAAGGACACTGGATGCTCGGACCTGAACAAAAGAAAGTGATCTGCACCATCCTAGCCCCACCACAAAAAGAAAGTTTCATGAGTTCGTTGGGGCTGCAGGGTTGTGCTGTATCTGAATTCCTGGGTTTGCAGCCATGGTCAAACCCCTTTATGAAGTTCTGATGGGTCCATAAAAAGAGCCCCTTTCCTGGGGAGAAGCTCAACAAGGGGCCTTTCAAAACATCAAAAGACAACTTGGGCAAGGCCCTGCCTTGGGGCTCCTGGATGTAACTCAAATTTTAACTTGTTCATGCATGAAAAGAACAAAGTAGCATTGGGGGTTCTCACACAAACAGTTAGCCCCTGGCAAAGACCCATCACATACCTCTCCAAGCAGCTGGATCCCATGGCTGCAGAGTGGCTGCCCTGCCTGAAAGCCAGGCAAATTAACCCTCAGACAGGCTATTCATGTTATGGCACCACAGGCAGTCACTGCCCTCATGAACTCACATGGACACCAGTAGATATCTAATACCCAATGCACACATTACCAAGGTTTACTCTGTGAAAAACCCAGAGTGACAAAAGAAACAGTGTGCAGTCTAAATCTTGCCAGTTTTTTGCTGGACAAGGAAGGAGTTCCTGAGCACGATTGTGTTGAAGTGACCAAGTAAGTTTAGGCCTGTCACCCCAACCTCCAAGACAAACCACTCCCTTCCCCAGATCAGACACTATTTACAGATAGGAGCAGTCTGGTTAAAAACAGGGAAAAGATTGCTGGATATGCAGTCACCACTACTGAATGGGTGGTGGAAGCAGCATCTCTACCCTGGGGATGGTCTGCACAACAAGCAAAACCCTGTGCACTGGTCCAAACCCTGCAGCAAGTCACCAGGCAAGATATAAACATTTACACTGACCCTAAGTATGCATTCACTACCATTCGTATCCACAGGGCAATTTATAAAGAAAGAGGTCTAACTGCAGGTAGAAAGGAAATCAAAAACAAAGAAGAAATCCTCCAACTGTTAGAAGCAATCTAGAAACCAGACAAAGTCACCATCATCCATTGCTGGGGACATCAGAAAAAAATGGACATGGTCGCTCAAGGAAACAGGCTAGCCAACAAAGCAATTCAGCAAGCAGCTGAAGTAACCCACAGAATATGAGTCCCAGAATTGACACCATAGCTGTCCCTCTTAGGACAAGAAACTAATCAACTAAACTATACCTGGGAAGAACAAGAATGGGCCAAGAGAGAAGGGGGAAGGCGGACCCCCAAAGGAACTTGGCTGCTCCTGGATGACCAGATTTTTGTCCCCAAAGGAGACACTCATGTCCTCATCCAGCAATACCACCAACTAACTCACCTAGGGAAAACTGTGCTAGAAGTCTTCCTCAGGAAATACTACTACATAGCCCAACAAGCTTCTCTCTGTGCCACCATCAGCAGCCAGTGCCAAGTTTGTGCCAAAAACAACCCTCTGCAGGGTCCCTGTGCTCTGGCAGGTGTCCAGCATATGGGGATGGCCCCCTTTGAAGATCTCACAGTAGACTTCACAGAAGTGAAACCAAGTTGGGGGTACAAATAGCTGTTGGTGATGTTATGCACCTTTTCAGGTTAGATCAAAGCTTTCCCCACTTGCACTGAAAAGGCAAGAGATGTGACTAAGGTTTTACTTAGAGAAATCATTCCCTGACACAGGCTGCCACTGTCTATTGGAAGTGACAATGACCCAGACTTCATGGTTGCCATAGTTCAAAAGCTGGTGAAAATGTTAGGAATCAAGTGGAAACTCCATACCACTTACAGGCCCGAGTTCATGGAAAGTTGAACGCATGAATCAAACCCTCAAATCCACCCTAGCCAAATTCTGCCAAGAAACTGGTCTCCCCTGGGTGGACTTACTTCCCTTAACCCTTCTCTGAGTTAGGGTCACCCCAGGACCCACAGGCTATTCACGCTTTAAAATTCTATTTGGATGGCCACCCCCAATTATCTAGGCCTTCAAGGTAAATCATAAACTTCTGTGGGAGGCTAGCCAAGATTCCATTCTCCAGCAGCTGGGGAAAACTGTAGCTGTAATACATAAAACTGTCTTGTCCTGGAACCTCATCCTCTGGGACACCCGGTACATCCTCACTGGCCAGGGGACCTAGTCTGTGTCAAAGACTGGAAAAAAGAACCCCTTCAGCCTTCCTGGACAGGTCCACATACTGTGATCCTTGTAACTCATACTGCTCTTAAAGTTGCGGCATCATCCCTTGGATCCATCATTCCAGGGTCAAGAAGGCACACCCTGATAAAGAGCAGGACAGCTGGACAGCCCAACCCATACCTAGTCACCACTTGAGAATGCGAGTCATCCAGGATCCCCAAGCAATAACCTCATCAAATGCATGCTAAATGGACCCTGGCTTCTGGTGTATCCTGCGCTTATATGGCCTACTCGCCTTGGTATTTGGAGTTGGACTTGCTGGTCTGGTCCCTGCAGACTGGACTATAGTGAACAGAGCCCTAATTGCAGTTGCTTATTGGTATATAATAGGATGCTTCTGTGCCTCGACTTGCTTATCCTTTCCTTCCTTGCCTCCCCCCCCCAAGGAGCCAATACCCACCCCCAAAATCTATGGCAGCTGCAAGTTAGTCAAAGCTGGGGCAAACAATCCATGCTGAGCACTTCAGTCCCATTCTCTGCAGGTGCAACTTCAGCCTCTGTAATATTTGACACTTGCAGGACAATCCAAGATCACATTCCTTATGCCTTGCTAGTTGTCCTGTACCCCCACATCCCCATACCTGCCCCCAGGAGAGGGTATAGGGGCTTCAACTATGGGAGTTATGACAATTACCTCTGCTGAGACCCCAAAAGAGCAGAGGAATCTGCTGCTCTTGGAGCTTGCTCCATGGAAGGTGGTGCCACTGACTTCTCCATATCTCCTACAGAAAATCTGAAAATTATTTACAGAAAGCTGTAAATATTGGAGAGGATGAGAAGAGATAAGAACACTTATTCACTGTTGGTGGGAATGTAGAATGGTACAGTCACTGTGGAGGACTGTTTGGCAGTTCCAAAAGAAGTTGAATAATTACTTGCCACAGGACCTGGCAATACCATTGCTAGGTATATACCCAGAAGTACTGGCAACAGTGACATGATTAGACATCTGCACACCGATGTTCATAGCAGTGTTATTTATGATAGGCAAAAGTTGGAAACAATGCAGATGTCCATCAAATGAATGATAAACAAATTGTGAAATATGCACATGATGGAATATTATGCCACAGTAAGAAGACATGAAGTCATGAAACATATTACAACATGGATGAAACTGGAGGACATTATCTTGAGTGAAGCAAGCCAGACCAAAAGGAAAAATACTGCATGAATGTGCTATTAGAAACTAAATAGAGAGAGGTGGCAAGATGGTGTCGGCTTAAGAGGGCAACTGCGGACAGCTCCCAGAACACAGCGGATAGTGGACGGGGTCCTGCACGGGGTTCTGAGCTGTGGGCGTGTGGAGTGAGAAGCTTGGGACATCTATCTGGGCAGATCGACAGCGTGGACTGAACCATAGAGATTCGTGAGTTTAAAGCCTGCCTGTAGTGGTTAACACAGTCGGCTGACCCCCCACCCTTACGGGGGGGGGGAAAGCCGGTTGGAAGCGCAACTCCCGTCTGGTATCTGGCTGACCCAGCCCGGTGGGAGAGGGTGTTTTCTGAGGGGGGAGCTCTGGTAAGAGAGCTTTATTTTCTGGAGATTTGGCTCCCTGAAGGCCCCTGCAACTTAGACGAACAAAACAGCTGCAGTGAATCGGCACCCAGAGGAGGGGAGGGGTTAATCTGCTAAGGGAGGTGATTTGACTAGCTGCCCAGGGATAAGCCCTGAGCTGAGCAGAGCTGGGGAGAGGGGCAATCTCCAAGAGAGGGAGAGTTCTGACAGAAAGCAGAGAGGGGATATTTTAGCTGTCGATCTGGCTGCCTGGACCCCCTCATAACTTTGGGGAGCAGATAAGCCAGCTTGAAACAGAGCCAGGCTGAGGGGAGATGTGAATCTGCAGAGTAAACCTCACTTACCTGCAGCCCAGTGACGCAGGGGCTCTGATCCAGAAGGGCGGAGTCTGCCATTTTTAGCATTCTACACTGACAAACATCAGACTTTTGCATCCCTGGGGAATCCAGAAATTGGGAAGCACTTGATTAGTTTCCAGGAGCCCAGTTAAGGTCCCTTCCATGAGGGGGGTGGTCTAGAGAGGGACCTTTTTTGGTCCTGTATTACGCCAAAATAAATAAATAAATAAATAAAATGGTCACTTTAATAAATGAAAAATAAATTCTTTTTAATTTAGTTTAATAGCCAAAAGCTTCTTCAGGACCTGCATATAAAAATGCTGCAGGGAAATTGTTTGATAAACACAAGCAGGCTGAGAGGATCCACGGGACCCCAGGGAATATTGATCCCCCTTAGCTTTGTTTGACTGCTT
>JAQZBX010086912.1:0-12941 GCA_029593785.1 Cabassous unicinctus
AAAAAAAAAAAAAAAAAAAAGAAACAGAAAATTACAGATAGATTTCTTTTTAATGAATATATATTCAAAAATCCTCAGGAAAATACTTGCTAATCAAATTCAAAAGCACATAAAAGAATTAGACATCACAATCAAGTGGATTTTATCCCAGATATGCAAGGGTGGCTCAACAAATCAATCAGTCCAATGCACCACATTACTAAATCAAAGAAGAAAAGCCACTTGATCATCTCAATTGACACAGAAAAGGCATTTGACAAAATACAGCATCCTCTCTTGATAAAAACACCCAAAAACTAGGAATAGAAGGAAAATTTCTCAACGTGATAAAGTGTATGTAGGACAAACCCACAGCTAACATTGTAGTCACTGGTGAAAGACTGAAAGCTTTCCCACTGATATCAGAAACATGACAAAGATGCACACTGTCATTACTGTTATTCAAAATTGTGCTAGAAATTCTAGCTAGAGCAATTAGGCAAGAAAAAGAAATAAAAGGTACCCTGCAGAGAAGAGAGATGGCAGAGAGAGTACTCCAGATATCTGCAGAGGGTCTCCCTTGAATACTCAGCTGAGTGCTGATTGGCATAAGCATGTGAAGAAACTACCCAAGGGCAGGGAAAGAACTGTCTGAGAGTATTAGAAGGAATGATCCCCAAAGCTCACATAGGGCTGGGAAAAATGCCTGTTCCTACCAACCAGAAAGGACAAATCTCTTAATTCATGGGGTAATAGATAGGTACCCAAAGGGTCTTGCTTTACTGGTTTGGAATAATTAATCCTGGACAAATCTTTGCTGTAGTTCCACCTAAAAAATCTTGAAAGCAAGATTCAAAAAGATTGAACTGTTTCCAATCAATATAGCTTAAGGAAATTTATAAGCATGGAAAAGATCAAGCACCTAATAAAGTAAAATTCATAAACTCTGCCAAAACAAAAAAAAAGAAAAAGAAAAATTACCAGTTATTCAAAGAAGCAAGAAAATATGAGCCACAGGACAAGAAAAAAAATCAGCCAATCAAAACTGACCCAGAAGCGATATAGATGTTATAATTATCAGAGAACACTAAAACATTTATTATAATATATTCCTGATGTTTAAAAAATACCCAAATAGAATTTCTGGGGCTGAAAACTACAATACTCAGATGAAAATTACAGTGGGTAGATTAGACATTGAAGAAGTAAAGTTTAGTGAACTTGAAGGCATAAAAATAGAATTTAATCTAACCAAAATTTTAAAAAGAGCAGAAAAGACTAAAATAAAACGTGTGATAACTTCCAGGAGCACGCTATATGAGTAAAGTCACAAAGGAGAGGAGGGAGTAGCAGAAAGAAGTATATCTCATGAGAACTAGTCCCTAAATTTTGTAATTTGATGAAAGTTACAAATCTACAATCCAAGAAGTTCAATAAATCCTAAACACAAGCTACATGAATAAAATAACACAAGCGCAAATCATAATGAAATTACTTGAAATCAGTGCTAAAATCTTAAAAGGAGCCAGAGGAAAAATTATACTTTACATAGAGATAAACAAAAATAACGACGACAGGTTTCTTCTCAGAAGTAGTCGAGTAAAATCTCTAAATTACAGAAAGAAAGAGAAGAAGGGAGGGAAGAAAGGAGGGAGGGAGGGAGGAAATGAGGGAGGGAAGAAGGGGAGGAAAGAAAGGAAAAACCCTGACAATGCAGTTCCTGTATTCCTTTCAAAACTCTTTCAAAAACATAAGAGAAGTTAAGACTTTATCACCCATAGAAAAGCTGAAATAATTCATCACCCACAGGCCTGTGACAGAAATGTTAATGAACTTCTTCAGGCAGAAGGAAAATGATACCAGATGGAAACAGGGATCTTTATAAAGGAACAAATCACCAGAAATGGTAACTACATGGTTATGTATTTAAGATGTTTTTCTTATTATTGAAATATATTCAAAAGATAAATGACTGCTTAAGTAAAATGATAAAACTGAATTGTTTTAACATCTATGAACATATATACGTATAAAACATAAAAGTAAACTGTTTGAAAATAGTAGCATACAACTGGGATGAGGGAAATGGAATTATGTTATTATAAGGTTCTTTTACTACAAGTGAAGTGGTGTAGTACCACTTGAATGCAGACTTGCATAAACTAATGATATATATTATAACCCCAAAAGCAACCAATCAAGTAACAAAATAAATAGTTACAAATAATAAGTCAATAAAGGAGAGAAAAAAGAATCATTCAAAAATATGCCATTAACCTAAAAAAAAAAAGAACATGGGAGGAAAAGAGACACAGAGCAAATGTGAAAAAATACAAAAAACATTGCAAGATGATAGGAACAAACTAACAAAATCGATTAAGTGTAAATGGTCTAAATAGGATTATCAGATTTCAATATCGCTCTCTCGATAACTGATAGAACAAGTAGGCTAAGATCATCAAGGATATAGAAGACTTGCAAACATT
The DNA here is from genome assembly GCA_029593785.1 of Cabassous unicinctus. Taxonomy (NCBI): domain Eukaryota; kingdom Metazoa; phylum Chordata; class Mammalia; order Cingulata; family Chlamyphoridae; genus Cabassous; species Cabassous unicinctus. The sequence goes on from JAQZBX010086912.1 coordinate 2,466, forward strand.
TTTCAACCAACTTGACCAAATCAACATCAATAGAACACTTCACCAAACAGGATACCAACAGAACAACCACATTATTTTCAAGTACACATCAAATATTTTTCAAGGTATTCTACATGATAAAGCAAGTCTCAACTAATTTAAAATAATTTGTCATGCATGTTATGTTATATGATCAAAATGAAATTAAATTCAAAATCAGTAATATAAGATATCTGAAATATCTCCCACTATTTGAAGACACTTCTAAGTAAACCATAGGTCAAAGGAGAAATTGAAAAGGGCATTAGAAAGTTTTGGAACTGAATAAAATTGAAAATTCAAGGAATCAGAATCAGTAATGAGAGGACAGACAATGATTTTCTCTTAGGTTAGGAAAAGGCAAGGATGTTTGCTTTTACCACATTTATGAAACACTGTACTGTAGGTTCTTGCTTGTACAATTAGGCTAAAAACATAAAAATTTATTACCCAGATTGGAAAGCAAAAGTAAAACTATGCTTATTTGTAGATGAGATGATTGTCTATGTAGAAAACCTGGTGTGAACATAACAAATATAAAAAAATCAATATCAAAAATCAATTGTGTCTCTATATACTAACAATGAACAATCAGGAACTGAAAATTTAAAATCCCATCTATAAAAATATCAAGAACCTGAAATAGGGGTATATCTAACAAAGGCCATGCAATTTTCTTAAAAATTGAAAAATTTTTATAAAAAGATTGCTGAAAGTAATTTAAGAAGATTTTAATAAATTGAGAAATACACCTCCTTCATGGGTCAGATAATGCAATACTTTAAGTTGCCAATTTTCCCCCAAATGATCAATAGATTCAATGTAACCCCTATTAATAGCCAAACAAGTTTTTCTTGTACAATTTAACAAGCTTTTTGTAAAATTCATATAGAAATTCAAAGTATCTAGAATTGAAAAGGAAGGTAAACCACTACCTAATTTTGAGCATCAGTATTTTAGAGAATCAGCAGTCAAGGCAGTGTGGTATTGATATCTAGACAGACAAATAGAAGATAGTAGAGAATTCACAAATAGAATCTCACGTATGTCAACAACTTAATTTTTGATGAAAGTAAAAAGTCAATTCAGTGGAGAAAGAATAGTTTTTTTAACAAATGATGTTAGAACAAATGGATATGCATATCCTAAAAATGAGCACGTATCCATATCTATCATCATATTCAAAAATTAATGCAAAATAGATTATAGATCTAAATGTAATATCCAAATTTATAAATCTTCTGGAAGGAAATTTGAGAAAATATTTGTGACTTTGTGTGAGATGAGTGTTTCTTAGATATGAAACCAAAAGTATGATATATAAAAGACTGAAAAAATGTTTTCTATTTTGGATTTCATCAAAATTTAAAATCTCTGCTCTATAGCCAGTTAGAATGAAAAGAAAAGGTACAAACTAAGGGGAAAATATTTGAAAGCATATATTTGATAATGGACTTGTATCTGAATATAGAAAGAACACTAAATTTCAATAAGAGGGAAACAAACAAACAAAAACAATAAAAATTGTGTAAATATTTGAAGAGACACTTGATGAAAGAAAAAATATTGATGAGAAACTTGCACATGAAAAGATGCTCAACATCATTATTCCTTAAGGAAATGTAAATTAAATCTGCAATCAGATACCACTGCACAATGATTAGAATTTGTAAAATAAAAAAAGACTGGCCATATACCAAATATTGATGAATATATGGAGCAATGGAAATTCTCATTCGCTGCTGGTGAAAGTTTTAAATGTTACAAAAACTTTAGAAATCAGTTATTCAGTTTCTTAAATGTTAATATACACCCACCATATAAGCCAAACATTCAAATCCTGGGTATTTGTCCAACTTATAGAATACATTCATTAAAAAAACAAAACAAAACAAAACGAAAACTTGTACACAAATGTAATAGCTCCAAACTAGAAACTCAAATGTCCATCCACAGGTGAATGGATAAACAAATTGTGGTCTATCCGTACAGTGGGATACTGCTCAGCAACAGCATGGATGAATCTCAAAGTTAAGAGTGCTGAGTAAAATAATCCAGACACAGAGGGACACATACTGGTATGATGGTATGATTCCATTTATATAAATTTCTAGAAAATGTTCAAAAATTCATTGTCTCAGAAAACAAAGAGTTGGTTATCTGGGACAGCAGTGGCCATGAAGGTCAGGTAGAGGAATGAAAAAGAGGTACACAGAAGCTTTTGGGTGTGATAATAAGTTCAGTATCCTGTTGTGTATTGACCTATGAGTGTATACCTATGTCAAAATTTATATATTTAAAATACAAAGTTTATTGTATGTCAATTATACCTATATAAAGCTTTTAAAATCTAAATGAATCATGTGTCAAAGAGAAATGATTTAAGATGTGTTTATAAGTAAATAGTAAGGAAGGACTATATTTAAACCTGAGATACAACTAAATTAAAAGTTTGAGGGAAATTTATAGCACTAAAAGCATATATTAGAAAAGAAGAAAAGTTTAGATATTAAAGAGTAACATTCAACTTTGAAAGTAAAAAGAGAAAAATGGTAAAAGCACAAAATAGAAAAAAGAAATAATAAAAGTAAGAATAAATATGAATTAGTGGCTCATAAACCCAAGATGCAAAACAGAAAGCAACAGAGTCAAAAGTTACATTTTTGAAAGATTAATGAAATAGACAACTCTGAGAAGAATAATTAAGGGAAAATGGAAAGAGCACAGATAAACATGATGGGAATTATAAAATATGGCATTAGTGCAGATGAACATGAAAAGATTTAGAAATATTATGAACAATCTACTGCCAATAAATTTGAAAATTTCAAAGCGCTAGACAACTAGAAATTATCACATATCAAGTAACTTACCAATATTGACTCAAAAAAATACAAACTCTAAATCATATCATGATAATTAAAGTAATTGATGGCATTAGGTAATTAATTATTTGCTTAAATAAGATATACAGCAATCAAAAATCTTACCACACACACAAATCTTACCAGAGCTAGAACATTTTACAGGTGAGTTCTGTTTATTACTCAACAAAGTAAAAATAACTTGAGAACAGAAAAAAAAAATTCTGCAATTTAAATTATGAATATTAATATTATGTATCAATTAATAGTATTATCTTTCTATCAAAAATAGAAAAAGGGAAATATTTTCCTTAAATCTCTCACCCATTGCATGATCTGCTATCTGCAGGTATCTTTAAATATGAATGGAATTGCTTTATTGCCCAAAGCTTCCCTTCTCAAGCCTATAGAATTCCATTAAAATGGTTTAAGTCAAACTGGAAGTATTAATTGAAATATAATACAAGAAGTAAGGAAATAGTGTTCTTACCAGTAGTCTTTGCCCTCATAATACAACCCTTTAAAAGCCAAGTCTTGCAGACTTTCAAGGGTCCACTGGGAATGCTAGTTTATATAACCCTTTCCCTAATGTTTACCCGATCTGACTGCATCCATTTGGTTTCGCTCTCAGGATTTTCTGCCTGACTTTACTACTACCTTCATCATGTCTAATTATAATACAGTAATACAGAGGCTTCGTGTTCTAGAAAATAGAAGATGGTATCTGAGCAGACATCTCATTTCATAGGATTTTGCCTAATCCATCATGTCAACCTGTCAACTTGGTACACAAAATCAGATGCTCTTTTTATCGGTTTACTGTCATCACTGGTGTCAAGCTTTCTGTATTTTTGGTCCAGTTTCTAGTTTTCCCAGAATGACTGTTTTCCTTACATATTTCCTGCATCTACTCTTCTCTACCTGCCCAGGCTTTCTATCTGTCTCTGTCTGTCTGTCTATCTATCTATCTATCTATCCATCCTGGTAGAGAGATAACTGCTAAATATACAAAACTATAACAATATATATCTTTAAGAAATAGAAATCCTCCCTCCTTTAACAAACATATACTGGAGGGGAAAAAAGCGAATACAATGTACCATTAGAATTTTCCAAAATTACACTTTTCTTAAGATTATTTTATACATCCGTCTTATCTTCTAATTTTAGCTACTCTTTGGACACTTGTAAACCTCAGACTCATATAAGTAGCTGTATTAGCTATGTGTAAGGAAGCCATGAAAGGCCGTGGAGGATGTGTGTGTTCATAATAATGAACATGAATAAAGGACTCCATTTCTGCCACCACAGAATACTGTGTGCCTAGGAGATTCATATTGTATTCCAGTCCCATTAGAACTGTCATTTCTGCGAAAACTTACGTTTGTCTGAGAGTATGGTTCCTAGAGGAATTCTCTCTAGACAGCTCTCTAACGATCAATAGCTTTGTTCTTCAACAGATGTAAGAGATGGTTAATGGTCCCCTTGCATGTGGCATCATGTGGGTTTCATTTATTGCTGTGTTGATCCAGGAATTCCTTTTTCCTGCTCCTCTTGGTCCCAGGAGTTTGGGACATCTGCTCTTGCCATATCCTGACATTTAATGTCCTTTTGTTCAATGTAGTACTATACCTAGCCTGGATTTCTAGGAATTTAGAGATAATTTACTCTTTTGAAAGTACATATAAATATACATGTATCTGATTAAAATATATTTATCTATAAATCCCAATGGCATTATTGAATCCCCCATTCCAAGATATACAATAACATGAACACATTTTTTGAGTAAAAGTCCATGTTATTCTACTGTTCCTTCTTTCATTCATTTATCCATATTACTTTGGTTATATGTTTACCCTGGCACAGACCCTGTCTGTAAACTGACGATGCTCAGATTTGCCCTCAGGGAACTCAGTATCTTGAGTTTAAGTGTGAGGAAATATATTTCTTTACATATGGCATTCTGAATCCATAGGCTCCATGAATATTTGCATTTCCTAATAAGTTTACAAATAGTGTAAATTTAAATCTCTCATCCTGCTAATTGTACTTCTGAACTTTATATCTATCTATCATCAGCATCATCTATCATTATGTCTGTTTTCTGTCTTAAAGCAGAACTTGAGATTAGGACTTGGAATCAGGTGGTTTCTTTGAGAGATGATCAGCAAGTATAGGAGAAGTGTGAAAAGGAAGACTTGGGAGGAGTAAAACCAATGAATCCATCAATAAGTGAGTTACCAGTCTGAACAACTCTTACTTAAACGCACAGGACTTTCTGGGAAGGATTAGAACTTTCCTCCCAAAGTTGGGAAAGGATAAGGCCATTTATCCACTGATTCCCATTCATCAAATTTAAAGCATTGATCCTGGGGGTCTTAGCTCCACTGTACTTCTGAGTTCAGCTTTCACAGCTGAGCAAGATTCTGTGACCAGACAAATACCTCAAAGAAAGAAGCAGAGAGAGGAAAACTCTGACCACTTGCTGTTTACCATCTACTAGAAATGCAGGTGGTGAAGAAATGTGAGTTGGATCAGACACTTCCTACTATACTATTTATGTTTATATTGAATGACAATCCCTGGCTTTCCATACAAGTAGAGGTACTGATAGCAAGGAGAGAGAAAAAGGGTTGTGGGTGGGGAACTTTATAACTTTTTGAAAAAGCAAAACCTGTGCCTTACAATGGGCAGCTTTCACTTTTCTGATTGCTGCAAAATTTGCATTTAGATCCAAATGAGATAATAAAGTAGTCAGGACGAAGAGTTCTAACTCTAGGAGTGCAGGCTCATCCCCTTTCTAGTGCTGCAACTAAGCTACACCACTACCATTCTACATGCCATGGAATAGGAGGTATACCTCCAGATACAACAGAGTTGTCTTTTGGTCCGGGTGTCTGATGTTTGGTTTTGTATTGGTTTGGTATGGGTTTATTATTTTTTCTGTGTCCTTTTTGGTTTGTTTTTTACCTTGCTTATTGATGGTTTTAAACAACAGAAATTTATTCTATTATAGTTCTGGAGGATAGACTTCCAAAAACAAGGTTCCAGCAGGGGTGTGCTTACTCAAAAGACTCGAGGGAAGAAGGCTTCCTTATCTCTTTCTGGATTCTAGTGGTTCCTGGAAATCCTTGACATTCCTTGGTTTGTGGCAGCATAACTCCAATCTCTGCCTTTGTCTTCACATGGCCTTCTCCTTCCTGCTAGTCTGTATCTTCATGGGGTCTTCTTATAAGGACATTGGATTTAGGGACCACTCTAATACAGTATAAACTCATCTTAACTATTTACAGCTGCACATAAGGACACATTCTGAGGTTCCAAATGAACATGAATTGGGGAGGGGGGTGACTATTCAAACCTGTACGAGTGGTAAGGATAGTGGTAGCAGTAGAGATGAAGAGAGGAAGCAAAATTCTCCTTGTGAGCTCCTAGTACTTTGTAATAGCTTTAGTACCTTCCCTAGGCACACATTAAAAGATAATAATGTTAATAATAACAAGAGCTCTGATCAATAACAGTGTGCCAGGCACTGTGCTATATAGGTCGTTTTCATATGCAATCTCCATCATCTTCTCAACAAATTGCAGGAGGAACATAATAGCATTAAGTTATGTTTAGGACATGGATGTCAGAGCTAGACTTGCTGAATTAAAATCCTGGCTTCATACTTATTTGCTTACCTGCTTTCGCGGCTTGTTTTTAAAATTTTATTGTGGTGACATATATATATATATAATATGAAATTTGCCATTGTAAACATGCATAATTGTACAATTAGGTGGCATTAATCTCATTAAATGAGGTTTAAATGAGATTTGGGTAGCGGCAGCATCAGATGCTGCTGGTGGAGGGGATATTAGACCAGAAGCCCATCTTGTGGTCTCTGTCTGCTGATGAGTGTCTGTCCACTGAGTTTTTATTTCTAAGAGGACAGGGGCATATTGTGCCGTTGTGGTGGTGGTGGTTGTTTGCATCTACATATCCTCAATGCCCGTCCTACTGTTAATTGTCAATGAATATTTTAGTTGAACTAATGTGTGTTTTCAGTCTTGATTAGACTTTAGAAACAATACATGAGGGTAAAGTTAGTTCAGGGCTTCAACAGGTAATTTGATAAGCTTAGTAGTGCCCAAGAGTTCTCTTTCCTATCCCCTGTGTTGAGCTCCTCAAAGAGGGTTTCTATATGCATCATATTCTCCAGAATTTCTCATTTCCTTGAGAAACATCCAGCCTTTATTAAGTGTATCAAGCTGAGCCACGTGTCCTACAACATGTTATCTTATTGCGTGGATTGCTACCTCTTGGCCAAGCCAGGACATCAGAGTCGTCTCTGCAGTCATCACAAAATGGCAATGCCAGAGCTGAAAGATCCATGGAAGAGAGATTCTCTTGCCTTAGAATTTGGAACTTTCAATTTACTTGCTTTCCTTGTCACTGTCATGTTTATATGTGCCTCACAGAAAACCTCCATCACTCTTGCTGCTAATGCCCTTCTCAAGGACACATGGTTTCCTCAATTTTTTTATTTTAAATTTTTGAATTTTTTTTTAGTATTCATGAGATCATTCCAATATTTTCGTCACTCACCCTTGGTTTTTTTTTTTTTTTTCACTCTTTGTTTAATTTTCCTTTTTTACTTCATTTAGCCTAATTAGGTTGCTACTACTTTCAATAAAAACCTTCAACTATTACTGATGTTCATTTTTATTTCCTGTCACTTTTGTAGGTGGCAATCTTTATCTCTCAATCTATGCTCCACTAAATTAACATTATACAGGCCTCCATAAATTCAGGGGTAAATTATTGCTTTAAAATTGTAGATGTGGATCTAAAAAGGGCTGGAGAAGGGAAAAAAGTTTCATTTTAATGGAACAAATCTATATCCAGCAAATTAATATCTTGTTCTGAAACTCTCAGAAAGAATGGAACACAATTTTAATAGATTGAAGGAGTAATCAACAAAATTGCTTTTCCTTTTTATGTCTTTTATTTGAACGTGTACTAAATATTAGAAACAATCCAAGTGGCTCTAATCCAAAAACTTTAAATGGACACATACTTTAAAAAAAGGCATCTATATTCAGTGTAGTTGATCGCATATCAGAAACTCTTAGCTCACTGTTAGCTCTTTTCAAAGGATAAAATATGTGTTAATGGAGGTTTTGTGGACACTTTTTCAGCTCCTTCTTTCTCTAAACTTCCTTTGCAATAAGACCACAGCCAGGGCAGAAGATTAGGAGAGCTTGGAGTTTGCATCTGAGAACATGATTCTACTTGAATAATCAGGAGCAAAAACAGGTGTTGGACTTCATTTTTCCTTAGTGATCGATGAGAGAACAGGTGTCAATGGCAGGGGAATGTCTCCCCTATTTTTTTCTCCCAGCTAACACTTGCTCCTACCCTTCAAGCACAAAATAAATGAGAGTATAACAGAAAAAATTCAGAAAAAGATATATGTTCCATTTCAGAATATAGGACACCTTCCAATATGACAAGGCACCCAGAAATCATAAGGGAAAAGACATGCGTGTTATTAGAACAATATCCTCACACATAAAAACATACAGCTACTCATACCTTAATATACAGCCAAAAGAAAAGTGATAGATTAAAAAATATTTACCTCTCATGTAACAGAAAAATCTGAATATCACTAATACAATACTTTTTATATTGATGTGAAAAAGTCAAACAAAAGATAAATGGAAAATAAGATACATGAGAGAAACACAAAAAGGCAATCCAGGGTGTACGTAATAGGAAAAGCTGCTCAACCTCAGCAGTAGTTTGGGGAAATGCAAACTAAAACACCAATTATGATTTCCCACTGTCTTTTCTTATTCAGAATAAACATTTCAGTCGATTCACACTCCATCACATGACATGATTTATTATATACTCTTAATATACTCTTATGCCTCATATAAATGTGCCCCTGGTTTACCCCAAAGTCCAGCAATGTTTGGAACCTATAGAATAAATTAAGGTCTTCATTTTCCCACAGACCTGAACTATGATTTTCTGTCCAACCTCAATTTGATCTAATCTCTACTCTGCTCTTTCTGCAACTGTCTTACTAAATTCTTCTTAAGCCTGCCTCATGACCTTGGAGCATACTCTTTTCCAGTGCTTGGAATTGATTTCCCTTGCTTTTCTCCAGCAAAGTCCTATACATACCCTCAAATATAACTTCCTATTCCCGGTAATGAACCCCTATTTGGAGTTCCAAGCACCTGGCATTTCTTCTCCATAGCAAAGTGTACACTTTTAATTAACTAGTAAATTAGTTAGTAAAGAGATGTTGCCCCTTGGCAGGGATGTATCAATGGATGGGATAGATAATTTGTTATTATTTGAATCTTTTCAATGAAAATATATTTATCAGTTAGAATTAGTTTCTTTTTTTTCAAGTAGCTTGTTTTGCAACACTTTGAAAATGCCACTAAAGAACAGCCTCATGGGGTCTCAGATTGTTATCTATTGTTTAACTTTGTATTCCTGGGAATTAGCATAGGGCCTGGCCTCATTAAATGCTCAATAAATATTTGTTACTGGATGACCAATAGATGCCAATTGTGCTATTACAATACATTTTGGAGTGGAATAATTATCTCATTCTGGGCCCCATTATTTTTTTTTTTATTGGAATTTAGCATGAGCTTTATTTTATGAAGGCTAGACTCCATTGCTGATTTAATTGAGCTTCCATTTTAATAAACTCCTAAGACATTTTCATCACATGTCTATACTAGCTTTTGCAGGCACAGTTAGGATGCTTGAACCCATAGAAGACTTTCATTTACTTAGTAAATACTTATGGAATACCTCTAATATGCCAGGTTCTGTACCAGATGTTGGGAATGTGAAATAATTAAAACAATCTTTCTTCATGTAGGAAACTTTCATTTTGTTGGAGGATCTGTAGATTGAAAGAGAACTTCAAAACTTTTGTTCAATTTTGACTTTTTGAATATTGTGATTTTTTTTTTTTTTTTTTTTTTTTTTTTTTTTTTGGTTATTGACCAAGGAGGGGCTCAGGTAACCCATTTGGATTAGAAAGTATGAATAAGAGATGAAAATGTGCTGGGATTTCCGTGACTCATGTTGCATTGGGTCCTCCTCATTGGTGTAACCTTGGGACAATCCTCTCACATCTGTGAGTACTGAGAATGGACTTACTTCTAATATGCTATACTTTTTCATGACTATGAAAATTATTCTGAAGACAAGATTTAGAGATCTGCATCTATGGGTAATTCCATGCAAGGCAACCAGCAGGTTACAACTGTGTATGTTTTTCTTGTTATTTCTATAATTTATCTTTGCACTAAAGTCAGAAGAACTGAATAAAAGGCTATGGGGAGTGGATGTGGTTCAAGCCATTGAGCGTCTGCCTCCCACATGGGAGGTCCTGGGTTCAGTTCCCAGCACCTCCTGGAAAAAACAAAAACAAAAACAAACACAAACAATCAAAACAAATGAAAAAACCAACTCAGGGAAGCTGATGTCATGCAGTGGTTCAGTGCCAGCTTCCCACACATGAAGTCCCAGTTTCAATCCCTGGACCCCGGTACCTCAAAAAAAAAAA
>JAQZBX010086913.1:0-12936 GCA_029593785.1 Cabassous unicinctus
TCTTTTTTTTTTTTTTTAAGATTTATTTATTTAATAAATAAATTATTTTTATTTTATTTATAATTTTGCTCATTGTGTGCTCATTGTTTTTGCTCGTTGTATGCTCATTGTTTTTGCTCAATGTTTGTTTTCTTTAGTAGGCACCAGGAACTGAAACTGGACCTCCCATGTGGGAGGTAAGTGCTCAATGGCTTGAGCCACATCCACTCCCCTCCTGTTTTCTTAATATACTTTATCTCTTGTTTCACTTCATTAAGTTGATTCATGATATTTGTTTGGACATCCTTAATTAGTTGTCCCATATTCTGCATCTCCTCCTGTTTTTTAGTCTTTTTCATTAGGCTGGGCCATGTTTTACTGTTTCTTAGTATGGCTTGTAATTTTTTGTTGGTGCCTAGGCATCTGTTTATCCTGATGGGCTTATTCAATAGTGAGTTTTTCTTTCTACTCTAGGGTTTTATTTTGTTTGTTTTGTGTTAAGGTTCCTCTTTGACAATTGGTTCCACTTATTCTATATCTTTGCCGTTGTCCATGTTCCCTTGAAAAAACTATTAAGACCAGAGAAAAGGAAAGAGAGAAGAGAAAAAGAATAATAGTAATAATAAAAAAGATAGAAAAGGAACCATAAAAGAGCCAGGAAAAAGTAAGTAATAATAGTGGAAATCATAAAAAAAATAAATAAATAAAGGAATAAGAATTTAAAAGGTGCTCAGTTGTGGTTTCCCTACAGATGGCTCTTCAGTTCCTTCTATTTGAACCTATAGTTGGTGCTGGAGTTGGTGGGTGTACTTCCAAGAGACCTGAATCTTTGGGCTATCCATGTGCCAGATGGGACCTGAGCCTCAACAGAGCTGCAACACCTACTCTCCAGTTCATTGGAATCACCCAGGACAACTGACAAGGAAATGATGATGGACAACCACCATACCAAGGAAGTGAGAGAGTCTACAACTATAAGCAAGAAGGTCCCATTTGGCCATATGGGACTGAAACCCCCTCTCAACTAGAGGTGGAGTGGGTATCACCATTCCAGAATCCTCAGGATTGGGGAATGAACTATGGACTAGAGTGGATTTATTGGTATTCTACTACAGACTTATTGTGATTCTAGCAATGGAAGAACTTTTATCATTGATGTAGAGGCAATGGCCACTGGAGGTTCTGAGGTCAGGGAGAGGGAAAACAGGTGTAATGCGGAGGCATTTTCAGGATTTGGGAGTTGTCCTGAATGACATTGCAATGACAGATACAGGCCATTATATATCTTGCCATAACCTACAGAATTATGTGGGAAAGAGTGTAAACTATAATCCATGCTTAGTAGCAATGCTCCAAAATGTGTTCATCAATTGCAATGAATGTACCACACTAACGAAGAATGTTGTTAATGTGGGTAAATGTGGGCAGTATGGAGAGTGGGGCATATAGGAATCCCCTGTATTTATTATGTAACATTTATGTACTCTAAATATCTTTATTAAAATTTTTTTTTAAAAATTTAAAAAAAGAATTTAAAAGGTGGAATTAAAAAAATGAAACAAGAAAAAAAATAGGACAAAATAAAAGACTTGAAAGATGAGACTAGAATAAAAAAAGAAAAATGAAGCCCAAGCAGGAGAAGGTGGAGTGAAAGAAAAACAACAGAAGAGGGAAAAATGAAAGAAAGAAAAGAAATAAAGAAACTAAGGGGATAAAATAAGGAAAAGAAAAAAAAAAAAGGAAACAAAGAAAGAGAAAAAAATAAAAAACCAAAAAACAACCCAGGAAAAACAGGCTTCCTCTTAGGCCCCTAGGAACTATCTCAGGCTGCCAGTTCTCATCAATCAATCACCCTGCAGTCTGCTATCCATGGTTTTAGTGAATAATATAAAAGTAAAATAACATCACAAAACCTAAAACAAAAAAAATCTCAGTCTTTAAGTTCCCTGTCACAAGGTGCCAGCTGGGTATCTGACAACCCACTGGATCACTCTCTGGATCCCTTCTGTTAGGAGGTATCAGGAATTGAACCAGGGACCAAGTATATGTGAGGCAGGTATTCCTCCACTGAGTGACACCCACTCCACAGATTAGGTAGGCTTCTGAAGCTTATCTGGCTCTCCCTCTCCTCTTTTCCCTTAGGTGAGTTGGGCTTCTAATAGTTTGCCAGGTATCCCTGCTGGCTTCCTTCTCTCCTAGGCTGATTAGGCGCCTGTCCGCCTACCCCCGCACTGACTTAGTTATTTTCTCTCCCAGGGCGGTTGGGTGTGACAGCCTGCCTGATCAGATGATCCCTCCCCTCTCCCTGGGGCCACTGCAGTGATGGTGGGGGTCTTTTTTTGAGATTCAAAGGGGGTTCAGCTGGCCAAACTCACTGAAGAGAAGCCACTCTCCACACTCCACCAGAGCCTTCTTCCTCCCTGGGAGGAGGACGTTCTTTCCCCATTCAGTTGGCTGCAGTGAGCCAGAGGTTTTACTGAGGCTACTCACCTTAAGGGTGGGGTATATGTGCCATTCCCAGCCACAGGAGCAAGTAACTCAGGGTTTTCATTTGGCCTCTTTATCTCTCTGTCCGTCTCCCTCTTTGATGATGTGCAGCACTCTCCTGGTCTGCAGATCCCCAAAGCAGCTCCTCCAGATAGCTTTTTGCCTCTCTTCCATTGTTTTTGTGAGAGAGTTGAGCCCTGCCTTTCTACTTCGACGCCATCTTCCCAGAAGTCCCTTAACTGAAGTAAATTAACTGAAAGTTCCTACCCAGAATTGGTTTACACCTACAGGAATGGATTAACTTTAAGAACATAAGTTTCTGGGGCCTATTCAGCTTCAAACCGTCACAAGGTTAAATAGTATTATTGCTAATGAGTTGTATTACAAAAATATTTTTCATAAGACTCTTTAAGTTTTTAAAATACTTTAGTATGTTCTAGAATTCATTTTCCTTTCAAAACCCTCATTAAATTTATTAAAAAAAATTAAAATAATTAATTTTTAAAATTTATCAAAACAGTAGTTTATAGTAGGTGTTCATTGGGTTTAGTTTGCCCAGATCCATTTCTCCTTCTCAACACAATTCCTCTGCCTTTGAGGGATTTACTATCCCATACCATGTGCTGTTCTGGTGGATGTGTAATTGAGATGATCTGCCTTCCCAACATGCAAGTCCATCCACCAGATCTTGTTCCCTATTATCCAGATTCAAACAGAGGGATACAAGAATGGAAGGAAGTAGTTGAAACTCATTTATTCTAAAAGGTAGCTGGGCCCTGGCAGTCAAAAGCTTCTTGCTGTGTTAGTTCCTCTCTTGGTTCTAAACCTGATCTTCTAGTCTCTTGTCCATTCAAGGAACTCTCTGATATCATTCCAATAAATTTCGTTTTTTCTTAACTTAGCCAGAGTTTATTTCTGTTGCTTGCACTAGGAAAAACAGCTGACACACAGCCTACTTGAGACAGTGTTTTGTAGTTCTCTCTTCACTTCTTTCCAAAAGCTTGGCAATCTCTTTAAGAAATCAGGAGCTCTAGGGTTCTGCATAAAGAAGCCACAACAGAATCATTGAGTGATGGTTTTCAGTTCTGAGAATGCATGAATCCCTTCCACAACAGGATAAAACCAGTTCCTATTTATGCACAATGAGGAAAGGCCTAACCTCTTCTGTCAAATGTCTTGTTAAGTCTTTGGCTCTACTGGGTTCTCAATGACCATATGGTTTGACATGAATACTTTATTTTGAGGTTATTTTTATTATAATTACTATATTCATTGCAAGAATTTGGCCAATTGATAGATGGAATTTCTCTTTCATTATTAGTTTAGACATAGAAGTTTTAAATTTTAACAAATCCAGGCTATCCTTCTGTATTAGTAAGCCAAAGGGGTACTGATGCAAAATACCAGAAATTGGTTGGTTTTTATAAAGGGTATTTATTTGGGGTAGAAGCTTACAGTTACCAGGCGATAAAGTACAAGTTACCTCCCTCAACAAAGTTTATTGCCACATATTGGAGCAAGATGGCTGCCGACGTCTGTAAGGGTTCAGGCTTCTTGGGTTCCTCTCTTCCCAGGGCTTGCCTCTCTCTGGGCTCAGGCTTGCTTCTCTCCACAAGGCCAGCTGTAGACTATCAGGTGAACGGCTTGTCTCTTTTCCTGGGGCCTTCTCTCCTTCCTCACAACCAACCTCCTCTGTGTGCTTTCTTCCCCAGGCTCCAGCATTAAAACTCCAACCTCCCTTCTCTGCAGTGCAGATTCTCTGTGAGTCCCCACCCACCAAGGGGACTACTGATGTGGCTCAATCAAAGTCTTAATCATTATTTAATCAAGTAAAAGTAAAACCTCTGAATCTAATACACTCTAATACGCCCAGAGGAAAAGACCAGTTTACAAACATAATCCAGTATTTCTTTTTGGAATTCATCAATAATATCAAACTGCTGCACCTTTTTTTTTTTTTCTCACTCCTTCCATTAATTAATGTAAAGTAAATTTTATTACGTAAACTCATTAAAATTAATTAATTGTTTGTAATGTAACATTTTTTCATGGCTCAAAGGGTAAGAAAAGTCTCTCTCCTATCTCATTACTCATTGTAACCAGTTTCATGCCACCTTACAGAAATAGTCATTGATTTTTTAAATTTAGGAAGCCCTTTCTACAATCAAATATTTTTAGTTTTCTATCATTTTAACTTGTCCCATTTAATTCTTTAAACTTACATAAACTTTAGTTTGCTTTATAGTAGCAAATAAAGCTCAGTTGTTTCTTTTACAAATGGCAAATCATTCTTTCCAGGAACAAGTGTTGGATAAGCCTCCTCTCCTCACACTGATTTGGTATGCTGCTTTAAGACATTTTAAGATCTCACATTTATCAAAAACTGGTTTGAAACTAGCAATGCAACTGGAAAAAGACCTTGAATAAAAGTGGGGAAAGGTAAAGACAAATGAGTTTATATGGCAA
This sequence comes from Cabassous unicinctus, assembly GCA_029593785.1. NCBI lineage: Eukaryota > Metazoa > Chordata > Mammalia > Cingulata > Chlamyphoridae > Cabassous > Cabassous unicinctus. Next base: position 4,933 of record JAQZBX010086913.1, read on the forward strand.
ACAGACTTCAAAGTGAGTTGGGAGGTCATCCCAGAGGTATCGCTTATGCATATCTCAGCAGGATCTCATAGACTGCCAAAGTGGTACTACCTCAAATAGTGGGGATCCTGAGGGCTCTGGAGACACCCAGGTCTTATGGTCAGGGCAGATAACTCCAGAGTTTGGTGCCTTGCCAGTGGGCCCTACTTTGGAGTTTGTACTCCTGAGAGTGACAGAGTTGGACTCAGTTATGACTTCCCTACACATGGCTCATCTGTCCCTTCTATTGAAACCTATACTTGGTGCTGGAGTTCGTAGGTATATGTCCAAGAGAGACTGGAATCTTTGGGCTGTCCATGTGCCAGCTGGGCCCTGAGCCTCAGAAGAGTTGCAACACCTATTCTCCAGTTCATTGGATTCACCCAGGACAACTAACAAAGAGGTGAAGATTGACAACCACCATACCAAGGAAACAAGAGAGCCTACAACTGCAAGCAATTGATCAGCTGTATGGGATCAGCTGTATGGGATCGAAGCCCCCTCTCAATTAGAGGTGGAGTGGACATCACCATCCCAGAATCCTCAGGATTGAGGAATGAACTATGGACTAGAGTGGACTTACTGGTATTCTACTATAGACTTGTTGTGATTCCAGCAATGGAAGAAATTACAACATTGATGTGGAGCCAGTGGCCACTGGAGGCTCTGGGGGCAGGGAGAGGGAAAAACAGGTATAACATGGGGGCTTTTTCAGGACTTGGGAATTGTCCTGAATGACATAGCAATGACAGATATAGGTCATTTTATATCTTCCCATAACCTGCAGAATTGTTTAGGAGAGAGTGTAAACTACAATGTGAACTATGGTCCATGCTCAGTGACAATGCCCCAGGATGCATTTATGAATTACAGTGAAAGTGCCACACTAATGAAGGATGTTGTTTATGTGGGAGGGTGTGGGAGGTGTGGGGAGTGGGGCATATGGGAATCCCTATATTTTTTGTGTAACATTTATGTAATCTAAATATCTTTTTAAAAATAAAAAAAATACATTAAGAAAATACATGGCAAAAAAAACACAAAAAACTGGTTTGAGTTATATCTTCCATTCCTTTGATAGGTCAATGCCTATACTATTACCATGCTGATTAAATTATACTGTAAAGTTTAGAACATGTTTTATATTTAATATTGTAATATTGTTAATATTAAATATTTATGAAGAAATTAGTTATCCTTCATTTTTCTTCTTTTTTTTAATTGTTCTAGCTACTTTTACCAGCATATTACTCCAAATGTCTTTGGTAGATTCCCAAAGAACTTGAAAAATTGCTTTAAGAAAGAGAATTGTGAGAATTGCTCTAAATTAAACATTATTTCGGAGGATAGTAACCTTTACACATAGCCCTTGTGTATTTGTTTGCCACAGGGCTGCCAGTGCAAAAATACCAGAAATGGATTGGCTTTTATAAAGGGGATTTATTTGGGGTAAAAGCTTATAGTTCCAAGGTTGTGAAACATCCATATCAAAGCACCATCAGAGACACTTTCTCACCAAAGTCAGCAACTGGTGATCCTGACATCCTACCACATGGTAAGGCAAAATGGCAGGTCTGCCAATCTCTCTCTAATTTCTTCTTGAGCTCAGCTGTGGGTGATTAGGCATCTCTTTCTTTGGCTTATCTCCTTGAGCCTCCTGGGGTTTCTCTCCTTGAGCTCAGCTTTGGGGAATCAGGCATCTTTCCCTTGCCTTCTGTCCTTGAGCCTCTCAGGGCTTCTCTGTCTTTCTGCAGCTGTAGGCGAACCTAGACTTTCTCCCTTTCCCTCTCCCTCTCCCTCTCCCTCCCCCTCCCCCTCTACCTTTCCCTCTCTTTCCTTTCTTCCTCTCTCTCTCCTTTCTCCTTTCTCTCACATGGCAGGATCAAATGGGAGCTTCTTATCTCGTGTGTCCTTCCTCTATGTGTTCTCAGTTTATATCACATCCAGCAAGAGAGTGGAGACCCAACCTGTGTCACACCTCATTGACATAGTCCAATCAAAAGGAATATAATCAAGGGATCTAATCAAGATTCCTTAACTGAATCTAATCAAAGGTCCCCACCTATACTGCATTTACAGGCACAGGAATAGGTTAGCTTAAGAACATAATTTTCTGGGGTCCACAAAAGACAAACCAGGACACCTTGCTACTAAAGAGGCCAGATTAGTGATATGCCCACCCAATATACTTAGACTAGAGTTTGGATGGTCTTCCAAAAATCAAATTGATGAAAAAATTAAAAAGGTGTTTTGAGCGTACAATATGACAAGAGAGATATTCAGAGAACTCCTCCTTCTCAGAATAAAAATGCTGGAAAAGTATTTTAAGACATCATTTTAGATGCAAGGCTAAATTGGTTGAACAGAAAGGGAAGTCCCCCAGAGGCTACAAATAAAAGACAGCATGATTTCAAAGCAAGTTCTAGAGCTGGCATTTGCCTAGGACATCTGCCTATCCCTGGTGGCTTACAGCCTGTGTTAATAGAGCCATACTGGGAGTCAGAAGATAAGACAGGTAGCCTGAGCAAGGTAGGAGCTAAGATTAAAGACCCATGAATAAAATTGTGTCCCTTGAAAGATAACATCTTCAGTAAATGAATTAGGAAAAAAACATCCTCCAGAGAGAAACAGTAGGGATAAATGGCCTTGGTACTATGAAGAGGAATAAAACAGGAAAAAATAAGTTTTCCTTGAAAATTCCTAATACCACCTTTCACTTATATAAGATAGGGTAAGAATTCACATTATGTGGTCTGAGAGTACTCCAAAATTAGTGGTTCCCCAAGTACCCAGCAAAAAGAAATGCAAAACTTTTCTGAAGGAACAGACCACAAATTAATTTCCACAGATTAATTTCCAAAGAACATAGACTCACAGTTAAACATTTTTTTAAAAAATCAGAAAAGCCATGATAAAATAAGTGACAATGAGTAAGAGTCAGTTGAAACAGAACTAGCCCTGCCAAATTTTGACCTGTCATATAGAGAGTATAAAATGAATGTGTTTAAAATTTCAGGAAATAAAAGAAAATACATATGATGACAAAGGAACAAGAGACATCATACAACCTGCATCTTTGAAAAAGAGACAAAGAAAACTCCTAGAAAAATAATGTATGATAATTGATATTAGAATGCTTTAGCAGCTGAAAAGAAAAACTGTGAATTGGAAAATAGAGCTGAAGATGTCACAAAGACAACAATTCTCAGATTCATAAATCCCAAAGAATTATAACCAGGAAAAATAAAAAGAAATAGACATCTATACATATTGAAATAAAAACACAGACCATCTAAGAAAAAGAGAAAACAGCAAGACAGAAAGACAAGAAATTTGGAAAGGAAAAACTATTAGACTGACCTCTGACTTCTCAACCATGCAAGTTAAGACATAATATAGGGAAAATAGCTTCCAAGTTGTAACAGTTTAAAGTTTTTTTGTGAGTCCCAGAAAAGATCATGTTCTTGGATTTAATCCATTCCTATGTGTGTGGGACCCTTTGATTGGACTGAATTCAGTTGGGGGTTTTTGATTGGAGTACTTTAGTAGCCCAGGGTGGGTCTCAACCCTCTAGCTGGAATCCTATATAAATGGGAGAAACACTCAGACACACACAGAGAAAGAGAGCTGTTTTTACTCTACCATGTGAGAGAAGACTCCAGGATTGCCTGCAGCCACAGAAAGAGAAACCCTGAGAGGCTGAGAGAGAAGATGGAAGCTGGAATCAGTGGAGCAGCCCAAAGCTGGAGAGACAAGCCACATGCTTGATTGCCCACACCTGAGCTCAAGGAGAAAGTGAGCCTGGAGGAGAAAGCAGAGACCAGATGCCATTTTGCTTTGCCATGTGGCAGGAGTCCTGGATCTGCCAGCAGCCAAGTTTGGTGAGGTAGCATCTCTGATGATGCCTTGATTTGGACATTTTCATAGCCTTGGAACTGTAAGATTTTATCCTAATAAATTCCCATTATAAAAGCCAACCCATTTCTGGTATTTTTGCATTGACAGCCTTTAGTAAACTAAAAATGCTGAGAGAAAATTCCCAACAACTTAGAATTGTATACCTAGTAAAATTCCCTTTCAAACATGAGAGCAAAATAAAAGACATTTTCAGACAAAAAAGGCCAAAAGAGTTTACTACCAAAAGATCTTCACTAAATGAACTTGTAAGGAAGAGTTTCTCAAATTTTAATATTCATAGAATCACCTGGAGAATATGTTAAACTACAAATTGTAATTCATTATGTCTGGGGAGGATTCTGAGACTCCATTTCTAAAAGGATCCCGAGACTCTAGTTCTAACAAGGTCTCAGGTGATGCCAATAATGCTGGTCCAAAGATGACAATTAGAGTTAACAAGGTTCAAGAAGAAAAATAATCCTGAAAGAAAAGTCCAAAAGACAGGAAGGAATAATGATCAATGAAATGGTAAATCTGTAAGAAAAGTTTTTTAATGATTGTATAGAACAATAAGATTAATGTCAAAATATTATTATGAAAAATCTTATTGACAAAATTAATTGTCAAAATACTGAACAACAGCATGTAAGTGGGGCAGGGGTTGGCTAGAGTTAGAGCATTCTAAGGTCCATGTTTAGTACAGGAAGAAGGTAAAATATATTCGTAACTTTAGTTTTTGTTAAGTTAAATATATAAGTTAAAATTTATAGTACCCCTCAAAGAACTAGAAATCGAGTGAATACTTTCCATGCTATAACTCAATAATTTTTTTTTTAAAATCAATAAATCCAAAAGAAGACTTAAAAATAAAAAAAGAGAAAAGAAATACAGAAAGATGAATTGGAAGCATAAAACAAAATGGTATAAATCAATACAAATTTGTAATATTTATATTAAATATATGTGAACTAAATGTTCCAGTTAAAAGACAACAATTGGGGGCAGATGTGGCTCAAATGGTTGAGTATCTGTCTCCCATATGGAGGGACCTGGGTTCGATCCCCAGGACCTCCTGGTAAAAATAAAAATAAAAAATAAAAATAAAAGACAATGATTATAAAACTGAATTTTAAAATAAGTAAATAAATCCAACTCTAGTTTATTTATAAGGCAGAACTTAACCAAACGACACAAAGGTTGAAAGTAATAGAATGAAAACAGATAAACCACACAAATACAAACCAATAAAAGCTCATGTGAAACCATAAACACAAGAAAAGCCTAATGCAAAAAACATAATGAGATACAAAGGGGGTCATTATATCTTATTGGAAAATTCAATAGGTTAGGGAGATATATCAATTGTATAAATATGGATGCATCTAGTAGAATGCTTCATGCTTTCCAAATATATAAAGTAAAATAGGGAAAGGTACAAGGAGAAATTAACAAATCCATTATCATAATGGAAGACTTAAAACACATCTCACAATAACTGATAGATTAAGCAGATAATAAATCAGTAAATACATGATTTGATTAATATGGTTAGCAAGGTGGATGTAGATGATAGTTTGTGGCAGTTTGAAGCTGTGTGTACACCAGAAAAACATGTTCTTAAATCTAATCCATTCCTGTGGGTGTGAACCCATTCTAGGTAGGAACTTTTGATGGGTTACTTCAGCTAAGGTGTGGCCCACCTCAATCTAAATGGGTCTTAATTCCTATTACAGAAGTCTTTATAACTGGAATGAAATTCAGACAGAGAGAGACAAAGCCTCAGAAGAAAAAGACTGAAATTCAACGGAACCCAGAAGAAAACAGAGAGGCCAGGAAAGGCTGCCATATTCATTGCCATGTGACAAAGAACCAAGGACCAAGGATCATGGCAGTCAGCCCCAGAAAGCATCAACTTATGATGCCTTGACTTGGACTTTCTCTTAGCCTCAAAACCTTGAGCGAATAAATTCCCATTGTTTAACCAAACCATTTCATGGTACTTGCTTTAGCAGCCTAGGAAACTAAAACATATATATTGTGGAAAACAGCACCAAACAAGTGGAGAATGTGTATTCTTTTTAAGCACATATGGAGCATTTATGAAAACTGACAACATAATAGGACATAAAGGAAACAAATTTTAAATAATTATAATCCTAAAGCTATTTTTAAAAAATAAAAAAATGATAACTTACACTCAAAATATTCCATTCATTTGAAACAAAAATTATACCTATAAATAACTCAAAAGTCAAAGAACAAATTATGAAAATACTTAAAACCAGACATTTAGCTGACACACATCATTATGGCCAAACTGGTTGGTAAAATATTGAAACACTTCTGAACATGTTGGAAAATACTGTAATAGTAAGTATGAGAGGAAATAAAACTAATAATGCAAATGTGAATATAAACTGAATGATTTAAAAGCTAATTGTATGATATTACAATGACCACTGTAAAATGGGTCTTCTGCTATAGCAGCATCTGAGAAACATTAATAACACTATCCTCCAGTTCACCCCAACTCATGGTAGCCTTTGCAGCTCCACTGATGATTCTTTTTTTTTCACTGTGGCATCTAGTTTCTATTCATAAAGAAAAAGCTCCAGTCCATCTTTTAAATTTTTTTGAAAAATTCCTGACATTACAGAACTAAACTGAAATGTATTAATATTCTACTCTTACATTTCCATGACAAACAGAAAAAAAAATTTATGAGCCAAAAAAAAAAAACAACCCCCCCCCCAAAAAAAATACACAAAACAAAAAACAGGGAGAAGCTTATAAAACTAAATATGGATCTCAGCATTAACAGCTGAACAGAGAAAGGAATTAAAACGCTTTAATTAAAAAATCACGAGTGGATGATAGAGTGTGTAGAAACTGAAAATTTACAAACTATTTAAAACCTGGAATCGCTGACTGTTCAGAAACTACACAGATGGATCATGGGTGGTGGTGAACAGCAGAAAGGGATTATGGATGAATCTGCATTGTTCTAGCTGCTCCCCATGCCACCCGTCTCCGAGGAAAGCCTGATATTGATTAGATACTGAGCCAGACTAATGCTGGCAGCAGATCCAGTGATGGTACCCTGCCTATCAGTAGATCCTTCCACTGGGTTCGCAATTTTGATCTGCGCCCCAGACATCTGACGGATCTCATTGATTTTGGCGCCTTGACGCCCGATTATGCAGCCAATCAAATCATTTGGAATTAGCCTGAGCAGATGCATCCAAACCTGCACTGAATCCAGTGTTGCCGTGCAGTCATAGGAAAATGAGACTGTTGCATCGCCAACTGGTGCAGCTTGGTCAAATCTGGCTGTGGAATGGCATACTGTCCTTGAATGGTATAAGCCTCTAGAGGTGGTCCCTCCAGGTCAGGGTTGAGGCACATGGACGGGGTGGTGTGGGGAAAGCTCGCACTGTCACTGCCTGTGCTGTACCTGTCCTGACCACCTGCAAAGATGACTGGACAACTGGACGGCTTGGGCAGGTACGGGATGGTCACGCCCTTCGGGGGGGGACTGGGAGAGAGTCTCCAACATGACCACGCAGATCTGTTTGACACACTCAGTGATGGATTACGGAATGCCAGCGATAGTGATGGTCCGTTCGGTTGAGTTGGGGAGCATATCCCCGGCCACCTGGACCTGAGCCCCAGTACTCTCTCGTATTTCCTTGATCTTACAACCACCTTTTCCAATGAGAGAGCCACATTGACTAGCAGGGACCACCAGCCTCAGGGTGACTGGGGGTCTACTGGCAGCTGTGCTATTAGTCATAGAGCTGCTGATGTCTTCTTCCAGTTTGTCTATGATCATAGCAAAGGCTTTAAAGATGGCATTAGTGGGTCCAGCCAAAGTGATAATTCTCTCAGGACAATTCCCTTCTGAGATGTTGATATGTGCACCACTTTCCTTGCGCATCTTCTTAACTGATTTTCCTTTCTTTCCGATGATACTGCCAACTTCCTTTCCATGCATAAGTAGCCGGATGGTGAGAGTGACATTTAATCCACCTTCAATCACACCGGTGTCCATGTCGAGCAGTGTTCTGGGGAGCTGGACTTTGAGTGGTC